>JARHVA010000275.1:1642500-1922500 GCA_037957365.1 Torreya grandis
TGCTCTGTCCACTTGAAGTAGCCTATAGTGTAGGTCTACATCATATGTTCCTAATGAGAATAACATTATCTTATTCTTCTTCTTATTTTTCCTTCTCATAGTCTACATCAAACATGCTCCTGTGAGTTGGTAGTGGTTGAGGCTTAATAATATCTTCCTTCTTCTCTTTGTCAAGCCTCAATCAAGCTCTATGTTCTTCTTCGCTACATTTCTTAGGACCACCTCATCATTCACGACATCCTTGTAAATCCATTCATGCACTTCTTCTTGATGCTTATACTCCACCATGACATCCTTCTTAAATTTGAATAGGCATTTGGCACTAACATGATTGGGGTTCCAGACTTGAAATTCATCTTTAGGTAATAGGTATGAGTCCCTATGCCTTATAGCCATAATGATATCATGTCATTTTTGTGATCTTGGTCCTCCCCAACTTGTAAGGAGTCTTATGGGGGACTGTCTTCTTCTTGATTTGAAGATGCCATCAACTCCATGCAGATTTTGATAAGCCATCTCCTCTTTGGCCAACTTCATTAGGACATATCTTGGTAACCTAAGGGGAACCACCATCACTCAATATAATCTAATTACCATGCAATCTTGGTATAACTAGTATCTTCCCATTTCCTTTACTATTTTCCTAACCTCTAAAGGAACACTAGGAATTTCACACTCGGTGATCAATTTGTAAATAACTGGGTAGAAATATTTTGTAATCACCTTTATGTTATACTTAAAGTGGTGAATGTATATTATAGAGAATAATTAGGGCACAAATTTTGGTCATTGATTAGACCATGAGTTCTAACATAGCTAGGTAATTTCATAGATTGAATTCAACAAATAACTCATGTAGAATGGGAATTCATTTCATATACTAGGTTGTTGTTGATGATGACCCTAAGTGAGGGAACCTACTAATTCTCCAAGATTATCTATAGTATCAGGATAGTCCTTATGTCTACATACATAATGTGTGGGTTACCAAATTTTTTTTAAGGAGAGAGAGGGAAATCCTGAATCCTTTCTTGAATTGATGGATAGGTATGTTCCCTTGGTCATCCATAAAGATAACTCTAGTTGGGTTAGTCACCCATGTAGCTAGGACCTTCTTAGGGGAGTGTACCTTGTACCAATGGTAAATTTCACTTTGGTTATAGTCTACTTAAGGGGAAAGATGGTCATAGTACCTTTCAAATATTATCCCTAATATGAAGGTAATTAGGAGCCATTGGTTCATTAATTTAAGTAACCTATCATTGCATCTCATCCTTCTAAAGATGCCATATACTAGGTCTACCCATGACATGACATCTAGTTTGACTACAGTCTTGTGGAGTTTAGCATCATTGATGGCAAGGATGTTCAAATACAATTGGATTATATGAGGCATTATCTCAACCTCATCAATTTCCCTAGCTAATTCTATATTGAATTAAATGTTGTGGTAATGCATGTCCCTTGATTTTATGGCCTTGGGGATGAATTTCGTGTGTTTAAAAAAAATTGAATTGCCATACAAGAATAAAATGTCATCATTTCCAAAATAAATGCTCTTACCCAGAGTCGAAGGACCTACCTATGCCATTTATGTAATACTCTCAATAGTAACCAATGTCCTTTTATATCTATTTTACAACTTTCAAGCTCCAATAATGGTGGTTGGGGTACAATCCATAAATAACATGAGCTTTGTTATACTGGGAGAACATAGATAATAGAGAGATAAAATGTGTATAGCTTCAAGTGCAAATGTAGGTGACAATAGCTGATTTAAGGAATCTTTTAAAAGATTACTTTAATTAATGCAAAGTTGATGATGATAGTAGTTCATGATGTATTTATGTCAAACTTATAAAATTTGCATTTAAAACACTTTGAACTATTTATTTTGGCATTTAATTACATTATAATTCAAATTTAATTTTAGTTTGAATTTGATCCACCATCAATTTTAGCTTTAAATCTAAATATTTCCACCTTTTGGCACATGGCCTACCACCTCAAATCTAACTAGGCATTTATGAGGTGTGAATGTGACTAAGGTACTTAGTAGGCTTGAAGTCTGAACATGTGGCACCTTTTGATTTCTCATGGGCTCTTGAAATGTAGCTCAGTGTGATGACTTATTTTTACCCTACCACATGGAATTTTTTAATTCGTGGTGAGCTCTCAAGTGGCCTTTTAGTTTTGATTGGTCATGGGAGTGTCATGCATTGCTCTCATGAGCAATTAAGGCTTTTCTTTACTAGGTGGCTCTCTTGAATGGTTATTGGAACTTTGCCTGACAAGTGTCACCTTCAAAAGGCATTTTTACAACTATCAAAAACTTGGTGTTAATCACATGGCTTGGGTGGGGACACATAGCTTTCTCAAAGGATATCTCATTGATCTTAGAAATCATCTTTATAGGAATGACATGTGGTATCATCTTATGTGTCCAAGGTGGACACACGTCATCTTTAGAGGTGATCTAGTGGATCTCAGATAGAAGTAGTATGGGAATGACATGTGACATCATCACATGGGTCCAAAGGGGACATTTTTCATTCTAATAGGATTTTATTCATTCTTCTACCACTTATAATTTTTGAAAGGATCCACAAATAGTTATATATCATCGAGTCTTGATTGGATGGTTCAGGGCAACTTAGAGGTCTACCTTATGAGCTCTTTCGATCTTTAAATGGATGTAACATGGTGTGGACATGCATCAACCTCAAATAAACCCTTAGGGGACACACATCACCTTAGAAGGTTATTTGAGTTTGTTGGTCATGATTGAGACACATGACATCATCTCTCAAGATTCTAGATTGTAGTGAGATGCATGGTGGATCGAATTGATTGGGCTTACTCACAGAGGCTAAGATCTTGACACATAGCCCTAGATTTGAATTTTGGTAGCTAGTTCTTTCATGATCTCTTTAGATAATTCCACATAACTCACAAAATTGGTATATTTACTCTAAGTGTCTTGCACAGGGAATGATAAATCTCTATGGAATTGTGATGTTTAGGGAGGTTAACACATGTCCCTTTAAATCTATAGTCTTAAATTTGACACTTTTCAAGGCATCACAAATTTTTAATTGAATTTTGATGTCTTACGAGGTCAAGTGATAAATTAAGTTAGACTTCAAAAGATGTCATAACCCATCTTAAATAGATTTAAATAAGTCTAAAGAAAAATTATGTAAGTAAATTATTTAAACACAACAATGTTAGTTCAATGAAATATAGCAAAGCTAGCCACATTCATGTGGATTAGAGATCTGATTCATGCTTCCTTGGTGTAAGTCTATCTGTAGATTATTGAAGTACTCATGGTTAACAATTCATTGTTTGAATAAAACTGTAAGAACTTGCAATAACTCAAATATTTCTAAGTATTAATATGTATTAGAAAGTGATTAATTAACAAACAATAGAAAAAACACAATAATTGGTAAATTAAACTAACTCCATATGCATTCAAATGATTTATGAAGCTTATAATCTTAGGCATTTTGAAATTTAAAGAAAGGAGGGTCCCCATTTTGGGAATAGTGGGTAGTTGATCATCAATAAATGGTGATCTCTTTAAGGAAAAATTGCAAAATGTTAGAATCCAAATCTTATGTTTAAATATGAATTAAAATTTATTTATCTCATTGTGATCCTTAGTATCAAAATTGATTTTCAAAACTAATGAAAGCCCATCAGCTTGAAATAGAGTTTGAACTTTGGAAACAAGCATACTATGTGTGTGCTTTGAGGTTCATTAAGCATTACCATTGAGTTCATAAATGTTAAATTTCAAGCTTCAATACAACAAAAATTAAATGAATTAAGAACTCTTTAAATTATGTATAATAATGCTTTACTTAGTTAGAGATGGTTTGGGCATTGCTCTGCTTCCAACTAGGCATCCATAGCCCCGATAGAGATTGCCTAAATCACCATTCATGGTGTCTAAGTAGTTTATGATTTCAATTCATTGGTGTAACATTTTTTTTAATACCTACATTCATAAACCATAATGTTTGGGAATTATAATTAGTTATGTGTAAAGATTTATCAAGACATAGCTAGGATGTTATCCACTTTCAAATATCAAGTTCTGCCCTAGAAATTTACTTAGTGAAACTAAGTGACAACATGATGGTCCACATAGAGTTAAACTCTTGTTCAATCAAATGATTATTCATTTGAACTATATTGCATTCTTAAAATTAATTCAGGGAAACTAACTTTTAATTAACTACACCTAGCTTTTATAAATTAGAACACTGTTATGGTTTCCAAACTTTGGACGACTAATGTTTAAGACCAAAAATCCCTTTTTCCCATTTTTAGGATCAGATTAACACAAATTGAGACAATGAATTATAATCCAAAGAACTTATTAATAAACTACAACACACAACAAGAAAACAAATAATAAATGAAAATCAAAGTAAGAAAGGAAATAAAAAGAATGAAAATCAAGTAAAGTATTATAATCTTACCTAATCTAGTTATAAACAACCTTACTATCCTTTTAGAGTTTGTGATAGGGTAGTAGAGAAATAATTTTTTAGATACTATCCATTGACTAGAAGGTCTAAGTCATTCCCTTGCAATTCTTTTATCCTGAATTCATTTTCACCCATTATTTTTTCCACTTGATACAGTCCAATCCAGAGAGGAGTGAACTTGTCATGTTGTCCTTTATTTTCATGGGCCTTGTACCATAGTAAGACCAAGTATGATATACACAATTCTTTAACTTTGGCTCACTTTTCAAACCATCTCTTAACAACATCTTGATTCTTGCTAAAATTCTTTAATGCTTCATCTCTAATATCTTCCATTTGGATGATGTTTAGTATCTAGGACTGCATTCTTTCATCATCTTCCATATATTCATCCGTGAAATCATAGGTGGGCATCTTCAACATGATGGAAAAAATAGGTTGATGCCCATATATTAGTAAGAATGAGGATGCTTTGAGTGCCTGCTGATCTAGTTATGTCTACCCATCGGGCATATTTTAATAGGGATTGCCATTCTCTAGGTTTCTCTTGTGTAGACTTCTTTATGGCATTCATAAAGTTTTTGTTGGTGGAATAAAAAACTCCATTAACCTAAGGGTAATAGTTGGAAGTAGACTCAATGACTATTTGGTTGTCATATTCTTATTTAGTGAACTCAATTGATGTAAAAGCTAGGCCATTGTCACATACTAAAAATAAGGGCATCCCAAACTGAGTAATGACATTATCTTCAAGGAAATTAATGACAAAAACTATTCTATTGTTATTGTTGGACACTTCTTTACTCCACCTAATGCAATAGTCTATGATAGTGCATACACAATTATGTCTTATTAAGGATTTCAGATTGATCACTCATATGAAGTTGAGGACCTATTATGCAAATGGTTTCAGCTCAATTACTGGTTGTAAAGGCATGGATGCCTTTATTTATCACCTATCAAATAATTGACATTGATGGCATTTTTGCACATGATCGTGGGCATATTTTAATGTAGTTATCTAGTAGTATCCATCTCTCAATATATTGTGCATTGTGGTGTGCCCTGAAGAGTGACCACTTCCCAACTTGCCATGGAAATTGCTCATTATTTTGGTGGTTCTATCTCTAGAAACACACCTTAGATATATCCCTTTGTAATTATTTCTATATATGGATCCTCTTTTGATCATAAAATGGGATGATCTCAGCTTGAGGGCCCTATTTTTCTCTCTTTTAAGGTAGGGGGGACACACTCCTTGTATCAAATAATGAACAATCTCTTTGCACTAATCATCACATGATACTTGACTTGATTCAACCTATAAAACATCAATACATGGATCAGTGTTTACAATAAGTTATATTAGATCTTGACCTCTAACTAGCTTATTAGATTTTATCTCTAAATAATATTCTTGAAGCTTGGTCATCTACTTCCCTCTTCATTCTCCAAGTTCATTTTGTCCTAGCATCAACTTGATAATTGGATTATAAACTATGGAATATGTATTGTTTATTAGGATGTAGTGTATGAATTTATTAATAGCCTTTACCAGTGCATAAGCTTGCCTATTTAGAATAGGATAATTTAGCTCTACATTCTTCAAATTGGTGCTCATAAAGGATATAGGGTTCTCTCTATCATATTATTTTTATGTTAAGACAATGGCAATAGTGTGATCAGAAGTAAAAGAGTATAAATATAAATCTTTACTAAAATCAGGGCTTATCAAAACATGAGCTTGAACAATAGCATCCTTGATGTCTTGGAAGTCCTTATTTTATTTAGTAGACCATTATATATTAGCATCTTTCTTCATCATGGTTTTGAGTGGTCTCACTATCTCTGCAAAACCAAAGAAAAATTTTCTTACAAAATTGATTTTTCCAAAGAAAGATTTCAACTCTTTCTTGATATTAAGGACTTCTACATTTGAAATTGCATTTATCTTATTAAGGTCAATGGTCATACCTTCTTGGGTGATTACATGTCCTAAAATTTTGCCTTTAGTTACATAGAAGATGATTTTATTTGGGCTTAAAGAGATGTCATACCTTCTACACTTCTCCATCACTTATTCCAAATGCATCATGTGATCTCCTTTGTTTCTCAAAACAATTGTTAGATCATCCATTTAAATAATTATGCACTTACCAACTAATCCATGGAATGTGTGGTCCATTGCTCACTTGAAATTTGCTCTTGCATTGATCAATGTGAATGGCATTTATTTGTATGTAAACATTCCCCACTTGGTGGTGAAGGTAGTTCTCATTCTATCATTCTTGTTCACTAGGACTTGGTTGTAGCCTAAAAAATGTCAAGAAATGACATCATTCTAGACCCACTCACCAACTAAATGACTTCATCTAAGGATGGTAAGGGATAATTTTCCTTCTTTGAGGATCTATTTAGGTTTTTTAAATCAACACAGAGTCTGATTTACCCATTCTTATTTTGGATAGAGACAAGATTGGCAACCCATGTCAGGTGTTGTATGGGGAATATTATCCTTACATCTATTGATTTATTTATTTCCTTGTAAATTAGAGGTTCTAGTACTAGATTCATTGGCCTTTGTCTTTTCTTGAAGGGCTTTCAAGCCTCTTTCAAGGGGATAGTGTGAGTAATCACACTAGTGTCAAATATTTTGAGGTCCTCATATGACCAAGCAATGACATCTTTAAACTTAGTTAGAAGGGCAATGACTTCGTTCAGCTCTTCATTGGTGCAAACTAACCCAATGTTCACACTTTGCTCATTCCTAGGACTACCCAATTTTACTTGTTTTTAACCATTCCCACTCACCTTGGGTTGTTTATCTTTGGTTCTTTGCTTATCCAGCTCAAAAATTATTTCCAGGGAGATCATGCCATTGAGGATTTAGTTCTCATTGAGTTGGATCACTCTGTCATCCTTATCCTTTGAAATTTCTATGGGACATTCATCCTATTCATCAATGATGTGAGATTGAAATATGTCATCACTACATAGGAAGTCAATTATCTACTTGTAATCATCAAAAAATTGGAAGTGATTGATGTTGTTTGGCATAGAGAGGCATGCATTTATCTCTAAAGTAAACTCCTATATGTTTAAAGGTTTCTTGAGGAACCAGGTTTGTTGTCGCTAAAGCTAGAGCATCTACCAATTGGTTCTACTCCCTAGGCAAAGAAACAATATTAAATGAGTAAAAGTACTCAATTAAATCCCAAGCTCTAAATTCATACTTTCTTAGACAATAAATATTGCATTGATATCTACTTCTAACTTGATTGATAACTAATTCAAAATCATCATAGACTAGCAATTATTTTACGCTATGCTTGATTACAAATTGAAGTCCTAAAATAAGAGCTTCATATTCTACTAAATTGTTAGTGTATGAGAGATATAATCTATAAGAAGCTAGATATTATTTCCCTTTGGGATTAGTTAGAACAATTTCAATTCCATAACCTTGCTTTGCTCATGCACCATTAAAGTGTAATGTCCAGGGACCTTCACTTTCTTCTTTTACCTTGTAATCTATAGTGACATTAGTGGTTTACAAAGTATAAACACCCAAGTTAGATTATTGGTAATTTACCTTTTCATTCTTGGCATTATACTCAGTGATAATGTATCTCATTTTGGGCTCTCGATCAATCTTGATCTGATTGGGAATCTCACACCAAGGTAGACACATGAGGGAACAATCAGTAGACATGTATCCATTCAGGGATTTAGTCCATTCACAACTCAATAACAATCCATAAGCCTTAGGTATGTCAATGAATTGAATGTCTATGAACTACTAGATTCTTAGCTCATGAGCGAGCTGCATATGGATATTCAATAAATCCCCTACCAATTTTACTCTTGACTTGTCCAATAGCACCACTACCTTCTAATATTTAACTAGGTTTAATCCCAATTTCTCACATACTATTAAATGTATGATGTTAGCTAAATCACTAGAATCAATCAAGAAATTATGGAGATCCTTACCAGAGATTATTATAATTAGAAAAAATGGTGGAACTTCATGTTTACTTTTATACATTACCACATTTACATGAGCCTATTTAGCTTTGTTGGAGCTAGGATTTGCATTCAGTTATTTTAAAAGAAAATCATGATGTTCAATGATTTTAGTGAGCTCATGCAACATTATGTTTTCCTTGACCTTATTCATGTCTTCCACTATGTTGTATCCACCTTTTAATGTTGTGCATTGATGTTTTGTTGTTGGCAACTGTCCTTACCTTTGAGGGGTGGAGGATTATTGTTTGTCTTATCATCAGGAGGTGTATCCATTCTATGAGGTGTGGTGGATGTCATTAGAGGTAGGTTCTAACCTTTAATTATTTATGCATAGTTACTCATCTAGTATTATTGGAAAGCATGTATTTCCTTAGCATTATCTTTAGGCTCATTTTCATCTTGACTAGGAAAGTCATAGGTCTCCATCATGAGGATAGTTTCTGAGGTTTTAGAGATGTCATTGGTATTAACAGAGCCTTTAGAATTATTTTTATAAGTGGGATTTACCTTGAATCCCACCATTGGGCTCTAAATATCTTTAAACACATTATATAACTCAATGTAGTCTAGTTCTCTAAGTCTGGCAGTATTGTGCACTTGGAACTAGTTAGGAAAGGATATATCACAAATGTTTATCTCAAGAAGTTTTCTTAAAGGGGGATCAATACTACTATAATCCCTATTAAAAGGATTGTTATACCTCTAAAATTTGTAATTTTTGTTGGAACTCTCACTAGTATTTCCCAAATTTTTCTTGAGATTCAAGAAATCATTAGCAAGTTTCTAAATAATTATTTATATTAAATCTAACTCTCCCTTTAGAGGCTTTGAGTTTTTATTTTGTGTTTCATTTTGAACATTGGTGTTGTTTACATGCACCTTTGTTTTACTAGTGTTGTTCTAGGGATATGTTCTAACATTTACTTGGTTAAAGAAACCTAGCTGCTGGTTTGGTACAGTATGGCTCAATGGAAACTAGTTAATTACTAGTAGTTGGTTTAATGCCATGATATTTTGATTCATGTTGGGGATGACATTTAGAGAAGGCATTATTGGATCAATGTTTGGTATAGAAAAGGTAGGATTCCCCTATGGGTGCATTTTCTCATCAATATGAATGGCTTTAACATATGCCAAAGGTAATGTTTCAATATTTAGGGCTCTTCTTAGGAAGACAGTCATCATTATATATAATACATTCTTGTATATTTCCAAGGCTAATTAGTCTATCATCTTATAAGGTGGGGATGGTAGGGTATACATCTTTTATAACCTAGAATTAAATGTTCTGATTAATTCCTTTATGACCCTTTTTGAGGGTGGTAAACTATTAGTACACAAATCTTGAGCTAACTACCCTACCAAATTGGTCAATAAAGTGTCATTAAACTGACCCCATCCCATGATGAAATCTTTAAGCAAGTTAAGAAACCAATCATAACCTACATCTCAAAATGTGAAAGGAAAGTGATGGCAAGCCACATCCTCATGGATCACATTAATCAACCCAAAAGATGATTTAAAGGACTATATATTCTCTTT
The DNA here is from genome assembly GCA_037957365.1 of Torreya grandis. Classification (NCBI taxonomy): domain Eukaryota; kingdom Viridiplantae; phylum Streptophyta; class Pinopsida; order Cupressales; family Taxaceae; genus Torreya; species Torreya grandis. The sequence continues at coordinate 1,652,574 of JARHVA010000275.1, forward strand.
AATAGTTACTCTACCAATGGGGGTAAAGAAAGGCAAATACTTTTCTAGATTTCTAGGTAGATCATACACAGGTCCATGAATGTTGATGGATGAGCCAACCAACCATTCCATGACTAGAAAGGGAGGTTGAAAATTCTAGTTTAGATGGGGAACTTGGTTGAGTTTTATGCTTCCTATGCTTACCTTTGTCTGCTCTATCTTTTCTATGGGTTTTTAGGGATGTTAAAGGGACCCTAGGTTTTGATCGAGACCTGGTTCTAATCTTAGGTAACTCTAGGATGCATAACAGGTACAAAGAGAAAAACAACTCAAAGATAACTTCCCAAAATGAAAATACTACAAATATTAGTCAATATTTTAAAATAAATACTTAGATCAAGTAGCTTTACCTTGATCTTTGCGTATCTAATCCTTGAAACCTTAAAGTTATCAATACCTACACAAATGTTGTTAGTTCTACATGTTAACCTACAAATATCAGTGTTAGACTAACATCTCAAAGCATTTCCATGTCTATTTCTACAATCTAAGAGTTCTTAAGCACTTTAAAACATCTTTAAACACAAATCTATGCAAATATTTACTCAATTCTAAATGAAATAGAGTAAATATGATATTAAATGTTTATATCCATTACAAATGAGGTTTCATCAGTAAATCTTTACACAAATTCTTATGAATATGTAGATTATTTACTAACTTTATGTGAATCTTTGAAAAGATGACCAAAATAACCTTGAATATGATTAAAGGATGGGGTATTTCACCTATCTTTGCATAAATTTAGACAAATATCTAGGCTTCTCACCAAATTTTCACAAATAAACACTAAATTTGATGAAATCCTTTAAAATATGTAAATATTCATGCAAAGGATGCAAATATTCATGTAAATAATGTAGATTCTTAGTTTTATTTAATAATATTTATGTATTTGAAACAATTATGCATAATTTTAATGAAATACACTATAATTCAAAAAATATGCATGAAAGTAATTACACAATGACCCTCCTTCTAGCATCAAATCTTGGGAGGGATCAACTATGCAAGTAACCAAATATGCAAGTGAATTATGTAGGCCCTCCTTCTATGCCAACTTTTTCATTCCTATTGATGCACATAATGTGATCCCTATGTCATTAGGGAACAAGGGTAAAGTAAGAAACTCAATTTTGAATCCTAGAATACTTGGGGCTTGAGTTGTTAACAAAATTACTATTGGAAATACCACAAATAATAGAGATATGGTCATCACTTATAAGTATACAAGCAAACCCTACTATAGGGATAATAGATGTTACATAATGACACTACTTCTTGATAACCTTTATGGAATTGTTCTAAATTTTTCCAATTAACACCAAAATACAAACAAACCATGGATATTTATAGAATGTACTAAAATAAAGTGAGTCATGGATAGGTCCAAAGGTGAGAATGGTAAGGAAAAAAAGAAGGCTTGCTTCAGATGGTCAAAGGAGTTAGTTCTTTTAACTTCTATATATAAAAAATATATATCTAGCATTCATAGACCTTAGCGTAATAATAAAATCCACATGGATGTAGTTTAATATTCTAAGGAAAACAAATGCATTTATCTAAAATCATATGTTGCATAAATATTACTAACTCATAGTAAATTTCATGGCACATCTAGTCATAAATGAGAAGAAAACAAAGTAAATATACTAATCGATTTGTCAGCCTAATGTTAAACTCAAACTAGAAAATGCATATATTGAATATTATTGCCTGATTATCTAATAAAAAATAAAATATTAGTCATCTAGAAGCATGAAAAAAATAAATCATAGAACACACATAATACAACACTTTAAACAAACACTCAAATTATTTGGTTATATTGTATTAATTCTTATAACAATTGTTTCTAATTATAAATAAGGATAAAAACCCTTATTTATAGGCTTTAAAATTGCCTAAAAAGTTCAAGTGGGTCTATGAAAGGCACCCAAATATAGACAAGTGGATAAAATTATATGCATTACAATAGAATATTCTAATTCAAATTTACAAAACAAAGCAAAATATTCTCTAAGGTCCTAGAGGAGGCTATTGTAATGCTTGTTGTTGTTGCCTCTATTTATTCTCTACTTCATCCTTGGTTCATAATTTTACACATTCTAATGAGTTCTAATAAATTTAGGCAAAGTCAAAGATCATTGGTCAAAACAAGTTAGGTACCTCTTGAATTAGCTTGCCATGTTCTGCAAGTATAGGCCTTAGTGCTTCCTTAATGGCATATGCTTTCTCCAGTCTCTGATTGCCAAATGCTACAATATTAATCACCTCCATATTCATCTTGGTGTTGGAAATTTACTACTATAATTTGGCTATAAACACCTTCATCTGGGCCCTAAATTATTGGTCATCTATGAAGGATCCATCAGGCTTGGTCACCCTTGTAACCATGACATCCTTTAGTAAGAGGGTAATATTGAATTCAACTTTTTCCAAGGATGTAGTTGCATCCTTGACCTGATCCAACCATCTCTTCAAAATCCTTCTCATGTCCATCAGGATGGTCTGTGATAGAATGATATCCTCAAGTGGAAGAAGATTGAGTTCTAGGAATTTATTACTCCTTGCAACTCTATCCATGTTTTCCAACTTGGCATCATATAGTGAAAAAATTTATTCAAATTTAATGACCACCTTGGATTGTAGGACTCCATCTTCCTGCCTCCTCTTCATGACTTTATACATGTTTAAAACATTGATAATTATGTTTATTATTTGAATTATAGTGTCATCTAGCACTATTGACAATGCTTTTTATTTGAATATTTTCAACTCCTATTGCATCCCCTTCATCAAGGCAATTATGGACTTTGCTTGAACTTGAATTATGGACACAAGGTCCTCTACATATTTTTATACCTCTTTGAGGTTGACCTTCCTCTTCATTGTCAAATTGAAGAGGGACTCTTCACTCTCATGGACCATAGCTAAGCTTGATTGTGGCTACTCAACCTATCTTCTAACCACCCTCTTCATTGTGCCTATGGTAGTATCAAACCTCATGTCAATCTATGGTGTGAAAAGGACTAGTTGAAGCCTCTCCTATCTTACTACCTATATGATGTCTCTAACCCAATTTGGGGAAGTAATAGGTGTTGATTGTGTCATAGGTGAATGCAATGGAAGTGCTTGGGTAAAGGAAGAGGTCAAAGCTATAATAGGGATGCATAAATTTTTTGGGTCCAATTGCCCAAGTGGGTCAAATAGGGATTTGGTATGGCCCATGTTAAGAATGAATGAAGGAAAATTTGAAGGCACACTCACTTTAGAAACTATGGTAATGTTGAGTGTCTTTTGATGGGGTAATAATTTTGAGATTGGCCTCAATGGCCTAGCAAATGCATGGGACCCAAGGGCAAGTGATGCACTAGTAGTGGCTACCTGGGAAGGAGTAGAACCCATAGCCTGACTAACACCAATGCCTTGGGAGGTTGATGAGGATGAAATGTTGGAAGTGGCATTGAAAATTAAGTGAGGAATGGTGAATCCAAAAGAAGCACTAGCTTGCCTCATGTTAGTGTCAGTTGAGGATTGGGCAGAGGTGGTTGGAGCAAATGAAGATAATGAAGATAATGGAGGGGTAATAGTGGGGGGAGAAAATGTGTAATTTGAAGTAGGAGTAGATGCATATGCTATTGGGAAAGAAGGTTATGGTGTTGTATTTACAATGGGATCTTTAGATGTGTTGGTGTTAGCAATAGTCTCTTAAAAAGCTATTGGAAGAGGTATTACTCCTCTCATTGTATTCTTGGGCTCTTTCTTTATCTTGTAAACCTTCTCTATATTTATTCAAGTTAGTGCTAGTAACTATTCCATTGATACTTCAATATCTTGTCTTAATTATTCTAAATCAATGACACTAGGGTCAGGTTGACCTAAGCTCTCTATGGTAGCTATTAGAGGTACAATCATTGAGAAGGGGGGGTGTGAATTAGTGAGCCCAAATATTTCATTTTCAATTCCAATCATTTAAAACTATTAGAAAAATAACATATATCAACTTGATCAAGCAATATTAACAAGAGAGATCATTCATTAAATGCATACACGAGATCAAATATATAACATAATTCTTATGGGAAACCCTCATGGGTAATAAATCCCACTCTCAAGATTGTAAAACATGGACTAATTATGTTATAAGATATTACAAACAAGATAATGACCAACTCCTTTAGACTATATATCTTTGATCATGTCCTTCTGACCAAAAGAATTTAAAGAAACACCTATTTCACAAAGAGAAACTACCCCTAAGGAAGATCAAATCCTTTAAACCCTCCTATGAAATGAACACCTCCACTTTATAATTGATGTCTTCAACACCTGATGCTGGATCTCTAATTTTCTAATCCCTACACAAACTCCCTCTCTATCTCATATAGGCCTCTCACATATGCATGACATAATCTCTCTCCTTCTTCACTCAAACTAACCTCATATATACACTCAAACCTCTTCACACATATTCAACCTTCAAACCTAAAATATCATTGTCCTCTCTTCTTTAATTTAATGCATACTCCTCTCTCACAATCCCTGCACACATATACAAATCGTCTCATTTGGTTTCACTATTTATAGAGCCTTCATGATTATCAACATATTGGTTGGAAATTAGGCATGCCTTAACCCTTAAGTAATTTTTCACATCAATACATAGCTCAAAACAATATTCATAGATCATCCATAACATATATGGGTCACCCTTAAGCAACTACACCTTTCAATTAGGCCCTTGTAGCTCTTATAGGTCTCATAGAGACTTATTCACCCATTTAAAACTTAATCAAACAAACCAAGAACATAAGAACACTTTCCAACTTATGGACCCATGACACATGATCTATAAGTCCCCTTTAAGTTCCAACATCCATCATAACACACTTTTGATAACCCTGAACTAGCTCAAATAAATCTTTGTACACACAGTCATTATGAATAAAAACATAGTCAACTTCTAACCCTTTGTACATACTACATATGATTAGTCAAACCTTCATAATGCACATATATGGTCCTCATGGAGACTAAAACATATTACAATAGCTAGTTCACCTTTAAACATCAAGATACCAACAAGCACAACTTAAATTCCCTTCTTGGGTTACTTGTAGAACATGCACCAACACAAATTCAAATTTGAACCTTAATATATTTATCTTTACACACTTTCAGATCTTCTAACTACATTCAATAGATTCATCATGGAGTCCTCTTCAAATTTGCTTTTTATAGAACCTTTGAATTCATCCTGGATCAAAAGTTATGGATAAAATATAAACACTATTTTTTCCCTTTCATTATTCAAATATTCAAAAAACCAATGGTAACAATTAAATATCAGACACTATTCTATCATCTCATTTCCTTACTACTTAGATTAATAATGCAATGTTGATCTTATTGTAAGGAAATTGACCTTTACCTTTCAAATCTCATCATTGGATCTTCATCTTGACTATTTAACTTAATACACTCCATCGATCTCTTGTACATTACTTGGTCTTTATATATGTTAAACATTGGACACCTTGAAATCATCTCACTCAATACACATTGTTTATCTTGATTATTATGAACACCTACTCACCATTATATCTTAGGAATAGCTCAGTTTTTATCTTTGCTTATTGTTAAGCAATTATCACTTTGACCTCTTTGACTTGTTACACATCATTAGATCAATATTCACAATCACCCATGAACCATTGGATCTTCATTTGGTCCTAATATTTATCTCTTGAAAAATCAACTATGGGAACCATTGTAATCTACTTGGAAGGCCAACTTTAGACCTCAATAACTTTTATTATGCTAAAATTAATGATCTAAAATTTGGCCCATATGATTTCCTCATATAGGAGAATCCAAAAATATATCAATTTATTCCTTAAACCTTTGTTCATGTGAGATATAACTCTATTAATCTGCTTACTCAAATTTTTTTTCCATAGAGCCAACTATGTCAATAACTATTTGGAAGGCCAACTTTGCACATGCATATCTTTTAATGCACTTCATATTATGACGTAAAAATTAGCATATAGAAACTAGTCATAAAACTAAACAAACCCATATGATAAAATTATTATAAAACTACCACATGTGATTAATATGACTACATAAAAATTCCTACTCAACTTTTCTTTCCACAAGCAAATTTGGCTAAGTATGGGAAAACACTGTCAAACTACTTGGAAGCCCAACTTTGCACTTGCATATATTTTATCATGCTTAGTTTAATGACCTAAGATTTATCACATAATATATTATAACATAGGATAATTCATCAATATATCAAGACACTCCTAAAACTTTCATATGTGTGAGATATGACATCACCAAACTAATTACTCAGCTCTGTTTGAACATAGAAAACATTGTCAAAATGCCTGGGAGCCCAACTTTTCACACACAAATATTGGGATATGATTAATAAAATTAATTGGGACTTATACCATAGTAACTTGGGACTAATTTTATCATAACCACATGACCAACTCTACCTGACTCATGCACATGTGGTAATTATGACATCATCAAACTGCCTACTCTAATTTTTTTCTATTCAACCCAAAAAAGTCTAGATGAAAACTATGGAATACTATATGAATTAAAATTATGAAAAAAATAAATAAATTCATCCTTGACCTTTGATAGGACTTATTTCACATCCTAAAATCACCATAATCATCCCTGATCATTTCTAATCATGTTAAAACTGAAGATCAACCAAGCCACCTTCAAGCATATTAGGACAAGCACTTTACACACTTTGTCATTGACACATAGACTATCAATAAAATTCATCCACTCACATGGACACCTCCATGTCATCACTATGACATCATTTACAACTCTCCAAAAATATCCCCCTTTGTCATTGATTTCAACACACATCATACATCTCATCTTCCTTTTCTCTCTTCAAGCACTCTCACAATAAGAACTTTCTCACCCTTTGACACACTGATAAAGTAGGCACAAACTAATCTTAAGTAAATTAAAATATCATAAATAAATAGACGACCATCTAAAAAATATGATACAAACTCCCCCTTACCTTGAGCCTACCTCTTATTTTCCTTGACAACATCCTCTTGCTACATGCCAATACTATCTTCAACCAAGCACTGCAACTAATGAAGAAAGAACACACAAAAAAATTCAAATATGATGTAAATCACCAAAAAATATTTTAGAGGGATTCCCCATAATATTTTAGATAGATTTTTCCTCCTGAGCATCTTTAGATCTCCACACACCATGAAGAACCACCATACAGTCTTACCAACCTTCTATTGCAAGCTACCACAAGGACCACAAATAGAAATTAATGCCACTCACCAAATAGGAAACATGATAAAAAATAACCTAATAACTCCTTTAAACACACATACCTTTCTCTTTTGGAGAAACTAATTAAAAATCACTCATCTTCTGACTAGGCCTATCTAATCTTCTTGTAGCCATATCTAGAACTTATAGAGCCCACAAATTTTATTAGACACACATTCAAGATCTGATAATTCATCTATGGATTACTGTCATATTACCCCTAAATCACACTAATTTTCATCACCTAGATCATTCTCTACAACATACTTCTTTCACAAACATACTGGTCAATTAGGCCTCCATCTTGACAAAACGCATGAAAATTTTGAAAACCACAAACCCTCAAATCTCTATGAAACATGATTTGAAAACACATTATACCTATTAAAAATACTCATATCTCAACACATAAGTCAACCAATTTTCCAGAAAATCCCAAAACACTAGAATCTCAAAATAAACAAGGTCAAAAATCCTCCTAGTCAATACCCTCCTCTAAAACTTCTTGCACACTTGGAAACAAACATCACACACTTTTGGACATAAATTTGAGCCTCCATACCTTTGGAAACATTGAATTCATATAACCCATTTTAGGCCTACTTTCTCTTAATCCAAAACATGAGAAAATTGAGAGCACTCAAAAATATTCAATTGGCACAAACATGATCATCAGGACACAAAACTACTTAGAACACATCACAAAGAAGTGCATAGACATTTTTTAGTATCAAAACCTTCTTGGCATTGCATCAATATCATTAGGCCAACTAGAAACACCCATTTTGACCCTATAGACATTTCATACATAGCAACACTTGCTTCTCCACTAAAAAAAGTCTATTAAGAAGCATAGATAGAGATACCCTACTTCACAATGTCTTAGAACAATGTGAAACTAGGATTTGCCCACAACTCCTAATATTTATTCTATTCCTTGGTCATATGATACTTTTAGTTCTTTTTCTTCTTTTTAGGCTTAAGACAAGCAACATTCTTAACCACTACAACATTATCATTTTCTTTTAGGATTGGATTAATAATACATGGAGACAAATTAGATTCATGACATACCTTTCCATCTAAAGAATCCACCTTGTAGTTTTTAACCTCATCACTAGGCATTGATAATTGATTTTATTTGCATGAATCTTTCTCAACAATAGTAGGATGTTCACTTGGATCCATACATACCTTAGAATTAGATTCAGCCAACACCTTAGTCTTCTCTTTGAGCTTGGTCTCTTTATTCACAACATCAATAGAAAATGAAATCCATTGGCACTCTTAAATTTTTTTAGCATTCTCCACCATATAAAATAGGTTACTTGGACCTACATTCTCACCATAACTAATACTTACCACCTTTGGTCTCCATGAGTTAACTTGATTTCTACCTTTCACTCTAGGAGTCTAGTAAAATTTATTCTATTTTGTAGGCTTTTGTTTATAGAATCTAGTAATGTGACCAATATTTTAAAAGTGTAGCAAAAAATACTCCTTGATGGACAATCATCTTCTCTTACCTCTTTGTGACAAAAATTATCAATGTGTCCAATGTCATGATAATTGAAACAAACTACTCCTTTTGAAGAAGACTTACCTTGCCTTTCTTTATTTTGATAATGCTTAGAAAAGTGTCCTTCATTAAGATAGTTGAAGAACTTAACTTTGCTCACACCTTTTGACTAATGACCCCCATCATATTTCCATGAAAACTCATTTCTACTAGGTATCTTGCATTCTCTAGCTCTATGCCCAAACTAATTACATGTGTAATAGTAAACATTGAAGCTTGCATATCTCAAGGTATTTGGTTGTCTAATCTGATTTGTCTTTATTCTCCTAGCACCTACATTCCTTATCTGATGATTTGTCTTCAAATTCAAATTGTTCTTGTTTACATTAGTCTTCATCTTGTCTTGAGTTGAATTCTTTAGGTCTTCTTTATATCCAAGACCAGTTCTATCAATTACATGCTTTTGATCATTTAAAATAGTGTCTAGATCACTTAAGCTCTTTTAAAATCTCACAAATGACTTCACCTTACTAGATGTCTTCTCTAACTTAGATTTCAATGATTGATTTTCAATTACATACCTTGAACATTCATCTTCTATAGCTCTCAGGCTTGTAGATAGGATTTCCAATTGACAACTGAGATGCTTGACAATATCTTCATGTTCCTTGGTGTCTTCACTCATTTTTGATTTAAATGAACTAAATTTGTCTTCATATTCTTTGATTTGAGACTTCATCTTATTTTTATAATTCTTCTCAATCTTCAATTCTTACAGGGCCTTTATCAATTTAGTTTCATAGTCAAACTCATCTTTATCATCATTTGAATCACTCAAAGTTGACTCCATTTGATGTGAGAAACTACCTTCCTCAGTGATGAAGAGGGCTTCATCTTTAGCAAGACCATCATCTTCATGATCATAATCTAAGTCACTAACTTCACTGTCATCTGATGAGCTATAATCTTCTTTGGTGTAGAGACTCTTCTTGTCCTTGAAGTACTTCTTCTTGTTTTTAAACCTTCTAAATCCATTTTTGATTTTATCAGACCTAAATGATCTCTTTCCATCATCATGACCTTAATCATGCTCTTCATCATCATTCCTTTTATACTTATAAAGGCACTTATTATCAAAATGTCCTACCTCTACAAAATTGAAGAATTTGAGGGCTAGTTTACCCTTATACTTACCTGAACGTGTTTTCAATTTCCTTGAAATCAAAGCAAATGATGCATCCTCATCTATATCAAAAATTTCATCCTTTTTGGGTTTATTACCTTGGAACTTCTTCTTTGTCTTCATTTTAGTCTTTAAAGTTGCTTCTTTCTTTGGTGGTATATCATCATTTACTTTCATCTCATAAGCAATAAGGGTGCCATGAAATTGATCCATCCTTAACTAAGTAAGATCATGACTTTATTTTATAGCAGATACTTTTGGATCAAACTTTAGGGATAAAGACCTTAATGCTTTTTGAACTGCAGTATCCTCTTCAAGGTTATCTCCAAGGCCACTAATTATGTTCACAATTTCATCAACTCTTTGTAAAAAGGATGTCATAGAATATTTTTCCTTCATCTTGAGACTTTAAAATTGCCTTATGTGAGTCTTAAACTTAGTAAGCTTGACCTTTGAATCTCCTTCATAAATGATCTACATTTTATACCATATCTATTTAGCAGATTTACTATGGAGTGATGGCATTCATTTCCTTAGAATTATTCTCAAACAACTTCTTATATGTAGCACTAGATAGAGGAGTGGAAAGAGCAACATAACCATCCATAATATATTTCCATACATCAAACCCTAGGAAAATAATGCATGTCCTCATCCTTGCACTCCAAAAAGCATAATTAGATCCATTGAACATCGGTTCTTGCTTAGTAGAGAAACCTCCTTGCATTTTATGACTACCCATATTGTACCTTGGATCACCTTAAATATGTCAAGACTTTATCAAAGGACCTACTCTAATACCAATTGTTAGAGGTATAATCATTGAGAAGGGGGTAAATCAGTGAGCCCCAATATTTCAATTTTAATTCCTATCCTTCAAACTATTAACTAATCAACATATATCAACTTTGATCAAGTAACATTAACAAGAGAGCTCATTTATTCAATGCTTACACAAGATCAAACACACAACACATAGTTCTTATTGGAAACCCTCATCGGGAATAAAACCCACTCTCAAACTTGAAACACATGGACTACTTATCCTATAGGAGATTATAAATAAGAGACTAGTTTAAGTCCTTTAGACCCAAAACCTTGATCAAGTCCTTTTGACCAAAGGCCTTTAGTGAAACACGCATTTTACAAGGAGAAAATACCCTAAGGAAGATCAAGTCTTTTAGACCCTCCTATGAAATAAAAACCTCATGTTAGAACTGATGTCTTCAACACCTGATAATGAATCTCTAATTTTCTAACTCCTACACAAACCCCCTCTCTATCTCATATAGGCCTCTCATGTAGGTATTCCATAATATCTCTCCTTCTTCACTCAAACTAACCTCATATAAAAACTCAAACCTCTTTTCACATATTTAACCTTCAAACCTACAATATCACTACCCTCTCTTCTTTGTTTCAATGCATACTCCTCTCTCATAATCCTTCCAAACATCTAGAAACCATCTCATTTGGTTTCACTATATATAAATCCTTCATGATTATGAACATCTTGGCCAGCCATTAGGCATACCTTAACCCTTAATTAATCTTTCACATTAAGACACAACTCAAAACAATCTTCATAAATTATTCATAGCATCTATGGGTCACCCTTAATAATTTACACCTTTCAATTAGGCCCTTGTAGCTCTTATAGGTCTCATGGAGTCCTATTCACCCATTTAACACTTGATCAAGAAAACTAAGAACACAAGAATACTTTCCAAATCATAGACCCATGACACATGATCTATAGGTCCCCTTTAAGTGCCAACATAAATCATATCACACTTCTACTAACCCCCAATTAGCTCAAACACCTCTCTATAAACATAATCACTATGAATGAAAACACAATCAAATTTTAACCCTTTGTTCATACTATATATGATTCATCAAATATTCATAATTCATATAGATGGTTCTCATGGAGTCTAAAACATATTACAATATCTATTTCACCTTTAACCATCTAGATACCAACAAGCATAGCTAAAACACCCTTCTCGAGTTACTTGCAGAACATGCATGAACACATAGTAAATTTTGAACCTTAATATCTTTGATTGTACACACTTTCATATCTTCTAACTAGGTTCACTAGATGAACTATGGAGTCCTCTTCAACTTTTATTTTTATATCACCTTCAAATTCATCTTGGATCAAAAGTTATGGATAAAATATAGATCACTAGGTTTTTCCCTTTGCATAATTCAAATATTCAAAAAACCAACGATCATAGTTTAACCTCAGACATTATGTTATCATCTTGTGTCCTCACTACTTATATTAATCATGCACCATTGATCTTCTTGTAAATAAATTAACCTTTAACTTTCATTGCTCATCATTGGATCTTCATCTTGACTATTTGACTTAATGTGCTCCATCAATCTCTTGTACATTACTCAGTCTTTATCTATGTTAAACATTGGAAACCTTGAAATCATCTCAATCAATATTAACTATAGATATTAAATATGTATAACACCTACTCACCATTAGATCTTAAGAGTAGCTTGGTTTTTACCTCTGCCTATCATTAAGCAATTGTCACTTTGACTCATTACACACTATTAGATCAATCTGTACGATCACCCATGAACCATTAGATCTTCATTTGGTCCTGATCTTTATCTCTTAAAAAATCAACTATTGGAACCATTTTAATCTACCTAGAAGGCCAACTTATGGACCTCAATAAATTTTATTGCACTTATATGCATGATCTAAAATTTGGACCATATGATCTCCTCATATAGGAAAATCTAGCCATATATATATATATATATATATATATATATATATATATATATATATATATATATATATATCTACTCCTAGAACCTTCACACGTATGATTATAACTCCATTAATTTTCTCACTTAGAGTTTTTGCCATAGAGCCAACTATGTCAAGAACTGTCTATAAGGCCAAATTTTCACATGAATATATTTTGATGTGCTTTATTGCATGACCTAAAACTTAGTGCATAATAATTAGGCACAAAATTAAATAAGCCCATATGATCAAATCATTTTTAAACTACCACATGTGTGAAATATTAATACATAAAAATTCCTACTCATTTTTTTATTATCACATGCAAATTTGGCTATGGGAAAACACTATCAAACTATCTGGGAGCCCAAATTTGCACTTGCATATCTTTTTTCATGCTTAGTGGCATGACCTAAAATTTAGTGCATAAGATATTATCACATAGGGGAATTCATCCATATATCAATCTACTTTTGAAACTTTCATATGTGTGATATGTGATGTCACCAAACTACTTACTCAGCTTTGTTTGAACATAGAAAGCATTGTCAAAATGCTTGGGAGCCCAAATTTGCACACATAAATATTTGGTTGCACTTCATTACATGACTTGAGACTTGAAAAATATTAACTTGGGTCTAATTTCATCACAACTATATGACCAAATCCATTGACTCATCTACACATGGAAATTATGACATCATCGAATTGCCTACTCAGTTTATCTACCATTGGACCTAAAAAAATCTATATGAAAACTATGGACTACCAAATGAATTCCACTTATGCACACAAGCACTCAATACATCCTTGACATCTAATATGACCCCATGTAAATCCTCAAATCACCATACTTGTCCTTGATCATCTCTAACCATGCCAAAATTGAATATCAACCAAGCCACATTCAGTAATTTTAGGACAACCACTTTGTACACTTTGTCATTGACACATAGACTATCAAGACACTTCATCCACTCACCTTAACACCTCCATGTCATCACTATGATATCATAAACAAATCTCCAACAAGAAAATATGGAATTCAAAGTAGAAGTAGATGCAGATACTATTGGGAAAGATGGTAATGGTGTTGAACTTATAATGGGAGTTTCAAATGTCTTGGTGGTAGTAATAGTCTCTTGAGAAGTTATTGGAGGAGGTATTTATTTTCTCATGGTAGTCTTGGGCCCCTTATTTATCTTGTAAACCTTCTCTATATTTCTCCTAGATAGTACTGGAAACAATTCCATTGAGAACTAAATGCCCTACTATAATTCTTTAAGATCAATGACACGAGGGTAAAGTTGACCAAGGCTCTCTATGGTAGCTCCCATAGAAGATACAGAGACAAATGTAGGACCTTGGGAGAGGTCATGTTGGCTTCCTTATCCTCTTTACCTGAAGATTATAAGTATGCTCTATCTACTTGAAATGGCTTATAATGGAGGTATGCATGGTCTATTCCTAATGAGAGGAAAGTCTTCTTATTCCTCTTCTTGTCCATCCCCATAGTCTACATCAAACATGATCCCATGAGTTGGTGGTCACTGAGGCTTAATAATATATTCCTTATTTTTCTATCTATCAATCTTCATTTCAAGATCTATGTTCTTCCTATATGCATTACTTAAGACCACCTCATCATTCATGACATCCCTATAAATCCATTCATGCACTTCTTCTTGATGCTTATACTCCATCGATACATCTTTCTTAAAATTGAACACGTTTTTGGCAATAAAATTATTGGGGTCCCAAGCTCGAAAATCATCTTTGGGTAATAGGTATGAGTCCCTATGCCTTATAGCCACAATGATATCATGCCATTTTATGATCTTAGTCCTCCCCAACTTGTAAGGATTCTTGTGGTGGACTATCTTCTTCTTACTTTTGAAGATGCCATCAACTCCATGTAGAATTTTATAAGCCATCTCCTCTTCAGCCAGCTTCATTGGGACATATCTTGAAAACCTAAAGGGAGCCACCACCACTCCTTTTACTCTAATTACCATGTGATCTGGGTACATCTAGTAGCTTCCCATTTCCTTTAGTTTTTGTGTTACCTTTAGAGGAACCCTCATCATTTCACACTCAATGATCAATTTATAAATGATTAGGTAAAAATCTTCTATAATCACCTTGATATTGCACTTGAAGCAGTGAATGTGCATTATAAAGAATAATTGGGGCACAAATTTTGATCATTAAGGGGACCATGAGTTATAACCTAGTTGGGAAGTTGCATAGATTTAATCTAATAGATAACTCATCATGTAGAATGGGGTACCATGCTTACAAGTGTCATTCATTTCATATACTAGGTTATTTCTAATAATGTCCCCAAGTGATGGAATTTGTTGATCCTCCAAGATTATCTATAGCAGCGAGGTAGTCCTTATGTCTACAACCCAATGTGTGGTTTATCAAATATTATATTGAGGAGAGTGAGGCCAATCTTGAATCCTTTCATAAATTTATGGATAGGCATGTTCCCTTGGTCATCCATAAAGACAACTCAAGTTAGGTCAGTCACCCATGTAGCTAGGACCTTCTCAGGGTAGTGCACCTTGTATCAGTTGTTGATTTCACTTTGGTTATAGTCTACTTATGGGGAAATAAGGTCATAATACATTTTAAATCTTGCCCTTGTTGTGAAGGAAATTAATATCATTTGGTTTATTTATTTGAGTAACCCATCCTCATATCTTGTCCTTCTAAAGACCTCATAGACTAGGTCTGCATAAGGCATGACCTCTAATTTAGCTGTAGCCTTGTGGAGACCGATAGCATTGATGGAAAATATGTCTGAAGTAATTGGATTATATGAATAATTTTATTGACCTCATCAACTACCTTAGTTTATTTTACATTGAATTAAATTCTACTATAATGCATGTCCCCTAAATTTATGGCCTTGGGGATGAATTCTATGTCTTTAAAAACAAATAAATTTCCATATTGGAATAAGAAGTCATAATTTTTGAAATAAATGATCTTACCTAGAGAAGAGGAAATTACCTATGCCATTTCTACAATACTCTTAGTAGTAACCAATGCCCTTTTGTATCTCTTTTACAACTTTTTAGATCCAACAATAGAGTTTGGGGTATAATCCATGAATAGATCAATCTTTATTGTACTGGGAGAATGCAGATAACAGAGAGAGAAAACATGTGTTAAGAATTAAATGAATTCAAACCAAATTTAATTCACCATAAAATATTAATTTAAAACACATAATCTATATTTTAAATGTCTGAAATTAGATTTCATTATGCACTACTTACATCACAGAATCAATTCCTCAAATCATATTAAATGAATGCTTTAATGGATAAAATTAAAACCAATAATATCACATAAGATAAATATACCATGGTTCACCCAATGTGGGTTACATCCACCAAGAAAGTCCTCAATAAAATTAACAGAATAAAAATATAAACTCTCCAAAGAGAACCTCTCATAAAGATCAAAAATATCCTCAAGAATTCACAAAAAAATTATTTGAATTTCTGATCCAAATCTAAAACCTATCAGCAATAATCCATATATACTATGACACACTTGTTCATGAAAATAAACACACCACAAGATGCTATACCACACCCTATAAAATAAACACCATTAGGTGCAAAGTCACACCACCACTTATATATATACAAATATGGAATAAATAAGCCCAAGAAGAGAAAATATGCCATGCTTATCCAAGATAGGCATTATCCACAAGGTAAAATGCCATCCTACACCTTGTCATGCTTATCCAAAAGCCCACATAAGAAGGAACATGCCATCCTCATCTCTCCTTAAAAAAAAAGGTTTACATAAGTAACAATGAGATGATAACTAACTCCACAAAACATGGAAAGTTAAAATTAACTCCTTAAAACATGGAAGTCAATCCCACCTCCATAAAACATGGAAAGATAATAATTAACTCCTTGAAACATGGAAATCAATCTCACTTCCAAAAAACATGTAAAGATAAAAACTAACTCCTTAAAACAAGGAAGTCAATCCCACTTCCACAAAACATGGAAGTCAATATGGAAAATAGAAAAATATCTAAAGAATATTCCACTCACATGGAGGCAAAGTTCCATAAAAGGTGGAGTGGGGAAAGGTCAAAAGAAAATGTGATCCCTACCATTTATGGAGCTCTCTAAGCCCCAAAAATGTTCCACTAAGGTCATGTGTTATCCCTAAAAGGATTCACACTTAATAATCTCCCACTTGGAGACTATTTCTCCTGAACAAAATCTATCACTATTCCATGACCACTAAGGCCAACCAAATCTGAACATAATCTCAAATTGTCCAACGTGATCACCTTGGTCATTATATCCATAGTATTGTGGCTAGTATGAATCTTATCCATCTTCACCAAGTTATCCTCCAAATATATCCTAATGAAGTGATAACATAACTAAATGTGTTTTGTCCTTGAGTGGAAAGCAAAGTTTTTTTCCAAATGAATGACACTCTAACTATCATTATGTAGTCTCTCAACTTATTACTCATGCCCCAACTCTAAAAATAGATATTTTAACACAATTATCTCCTTACTAGCCTCTATGGTAGAAATATACTCTACCTCTGTGGTTGACAAAGCCATAATCTTTTATATCCTAGAAATCCAACTAACTGTTATATCTCCAATAGTAAATATATAACCTATTATACTCCTGATATCAATATCCTCTACCATATCCAAGTCCACATAACCACATAAATTGGTATTTGATCACCATAACTTATTAAAAAATCCATAGTTCCTCTCAAATACCAAAGAATCCATTTCACTACTTGTCAATGCTCATAACTAGGATTACTCATATACCTACTCACAACACCCACTACATGGGAAATATTCAACCTAGTACAAACCATGGCATACATCAAACTACCAACTACCGATGAATAAGGTACCTTGGACATCTTAAACTTTACAACCTCCATCTTGGAACACTGATTCTTTGATAATCTAAAGTGGCCTACCAAAGGAGTACTAACATATTTAGCATCCAACATCTTAAACCTTTCCAAGACTTTCTTCACATACTCTAATTGGGATAAAATCAAATCCATCTCCTTTCTATCATGAGTAATCCTCATACCAAGGGTTTGATTTGATTCACCCAAATCCTTCATAGAAATAGAGTCACTAAGCTATTTCTTAAGTATACGAAAATGATGTATTTTCTTTCTTGCAACTAACATGTCATCCACATATAAGTATAATATAATAAAAGAACTATCATCAAAATGTTTGATGTACATGCAAAGGTCAAAATTACACCTTTGATAACCTTGTTCCAACATAAAACAATCAAATTTATTATGCCATTGTCATAGAGCATGTTTCAAGCCATACAAGCTCTTCTTTAGTCTACACACATATTTCTCCTTCCCTTTGACCTCATATCTATATAGTTGTTCCATATACAACTCTTCATCCAAATTACCATGAAGAAAAGAAATTTTCACATCTAACTATTCTAAGTCCAAATCCTCAACTTCAACTAAACCAAGAACAATCCTAATAGAAGTCATTTTTACAATAGAATAAAAAATCTCATTAAAATGAAACCTAATTTTTGTGCTAACCCCTTTACCATCATTCTAGCCTTATACCTTTTTCTTGCTTCATCTTTTTCTTTTATTCTGTAAATCCACTTGTTTGGATATGCACTCTTGCCCTTAAGTAGCCTTACAAAATCCCATGTTTGGTTCTCCATGAGAGATCTATACTCCTCATCCATGTCTTGATCCCACTTTTTCCTAGCATTTACTTGCATTACTTCCTCATAACACATTGGTTCTCCATTGTTAGTGAGTAATAAATAATTCAAAGAAGGAGAAAAATGTTCAAGTGCTCTTCTTACCATAGGAGTTTGGGATCCTTGTGTAGAAGGTTCTTGAACTGATTCATTGGATATTTTGCCATCCATAATGTCATCCAACACTATGTACTCTTTCTATTCCTATTTCTACTCCTGTAACTGATTCTTATACATGAATTTTTAATTGAATATTACATCTCTAGACCTAAATATTTTCTTATCTTTAATGCTCTAGAGATGGAAACCAAAGTCATACTCACCATAACCAACAAACGTGCATTTTTTATTTTGCCTCTAACTTGGTCCTATCTTCTTTCTTAATAAGATTAAAAGCCTCATATCCAAAGACTCTAAGAAAAGAATAATCAAAATTCTTACCAGACCAAGCTTGTTCAAGAATGCCTCCATCTAAAGGCATTTAAGGTCCTTTATTAATTAGATAAACTGTCATGCTAACTGCTTCTACCCAAAACTATAAAGGCAACCCTGCATGTAACCTCATACTCCTATCACATTCCATTATTATTTTATTCATCATTTTAGATACTCCATTTTACTATGGAGTTTCTATAACCATCCTTTGCCTATGGATTCCATTGTTAGAACAATAATCAAAGAAAGCATTACTATAATAATCACCTCCACTATTTGATTTGAGATATTTCAACTTGAGACCTATTTCATTCTCAACCAAGGTTTTACACTTATTAAACATATCAAATACATCAAATTTAATTTTAATGTAATAAACCCAAACCTTCCTAGTTGTATCATCAATAAAAGTGACATAATAATTGGAACCACTAATAGATGATACATGAGCTACACCCCATACATCTGAATGTACCAAATCTAACTTATGATCTTTATTTATGGATCCAAATTTTAGGAACTTAACTCTCTTCTATTTTCCATACACACAATCCTCATATAAGTCTAAATTAGTTTATTTTAATCCAGGTAACTTGTCTCTTAGGATCTCCATGCCCTTATGGCTCATATAACTGAGATCATAGTGCCACATAGTTACATTTCCATCTACAATAACTAAATCACAAGAATCAACACTACTAGTCAAATATAAAGTACCAACTTTCTTACCTCTTACAACCATAAGATCACCTTTGGTAATTTTCCAAGAATCTACAGTAAACATTACCAAATATCCCTCACTACCCAATTACCCCAATGAAACCAACTTATGTCTCAACATAGGCACATGTTTGACATCCTTAAGTAACCATGATTCCCATTTTGAATTTTCACTTGAACACAACCTTTCCCTACTATCTCACATGGTTAATCATCACCAAGATAAACATGTCCCAAATTTTCCTGAGCATAATCAGTAAAATAATGCCTATGTGGGGTGGCATGAAAAGAAGCCACTGAATCTAATACCCAAGACTCAAAAAAATTATCTAGAGAAATAATTAAGGCACCTAACATTATTTACCTGATGTCACATTTACCTCATTCATTTCCTCCTTGTTGGCATTCTTATCTTGAAGTGACCAACAATCTTTCTTTGAGTGTCTATTCTTCCCACAATGCCAACATATCATCATGGCTCTAGATCTAGATTTAGATCTATCCTTTGACTTTCCATGGTTTCCTTTACTCTTGTCATTTTACCTCCCTCTAGTTTCAACAAAAAAATCATTCCCTAAATATGATTAGCCATTGCTCTTTCTTCACATTTCCTCACTAAGAATCCCACCTACAACATCCTCAAAATTTAAACTTCCCTTGGTAGGGACTGCATACTCATAGCCATAACCAAGTTATCCCAACTATCAGGCAAAGAACACAAAATTAGAAAATATCTAACTTCATCATCAAATTTAATTCCAATAGAAGTGAGCGTATTTACAACCATATTAAAATCATTTAAATGACTAGTAATAGAACCATTCTTAGACATTTCATATTAAAAAATATTTTCATAAGAAATATTTTATTTGAAGCAAAGGGTTTCTCATACAACTTTCCAAGTTTATCCATGAGATCCTTTTTAGTTTTCTAATTTGAAATGTTAAATACAATAGAATATGCAAGGCATAACCATATGGATCCCAATGCCTTCCTATCAAGCAATTTCCAATCCACATCACTCATGGTTATAGGTTGTTCTTTTTTCCCTTCCAAGGGGAGATGAAGTTACTTTTGATACAAGTAATCTTACATTTGAATTTTCCACAAACCAAAATTTTTGACATCAAATTTCTCAACTCTAAATTGGATCTCTTCTCCCATAGCTCCCACTCAAGCTAATAACCCTTCCTATGATTTACCACTTCAGCAAAAACACCACCAAAACTTTGATACTAGTTGTTAAGAATTAAATGAATTTAAATCATATTTAATTCACAATAAAATATTAATTTAAAAAACATAAAATATATTTTAAATGTGTAGAATCAGATTTCACTATGCACTGCTTGCATCATGGAATCAATTCCTCAAATCATATTAAATGAATGATTTAATGGATAAAAGTAAAACCAAAAATATCACATAAGATAGATATGCCATGGTTCAAAAAATGTGGGCTACATATACCAAGAAATTCCTCAATAAAATTAACAAAACAAGAGTACAAACTCTCCAAAGATAACTTCTCACAGAGATTGAAAATCTCCTCAAGCATTCACACAAGAATTCTCTAAATTGTTGATCCAAATCTGAAACCTATCAACAATAATCCATAGATGCTATTCCACACCTATACCTATAAATAAACACATTAAAATATTCTATACCACACCCTATAAAATAAACACCATCAAGTGCAAAATCACACCACCAACTGCATATATACAAATATGGAAGAAATAATCCCAAGAAGAGAAAACACACCATGATTATCCAAGATGGGCATTATCCACAAGGAAACATTCCATCCTCCACCTAGTCATGCTTATCCAAAATCCCACTTAATAAAGAAAACACCATCCTCATCTCTCTTAAAAAAAAGGCTTACAAAATTAACAAGGAGATAACAACTAACTCCACAAAACATGGAAGTCAATCCTACTTCCACAAAACATGGAAGTCAAAATGGAAAATATAAAAATATCTAAATAATATTCCACTCACATGGAATCATAGTTCCATAAAAGGTGGAGTGGGGAAAGGTCACAAGAAAATGTGCTCCCTACATTTGTGGAGATCTTTAAGCTCCAAAAATGTTCCACCAAGGTCACGTGATAGCCCCAAAGGCCTCCACACTCAAAAACACATATAGATTAAAATGTAAATGTAGGTGACAATAGACAAGTTGAGTAGTATTTTGAAATATTGCTTTGATTAATACAAAGTTGATGGTGATCCTGGTTCATTTTGCATTAATGTCGAGCTTGTCAACTTTTCATTCAAAACACTTTAAACTATTACTTTTGGTATTTAATTGCATTAGAATTCAAATTTATTTCTAATTTTAATTTGATCCATAATCAATTTTATATTTAAAGCTAAATATTACCACCTTTTAACATGTGGCCTGCCACCTCAGATCTAGATAGGCATCTATGGGGTATGAATGTGACTAAGGTGCTTAGTCAACTCAAAGTCTAGACATGTGGCACCTTTTGATTGATCATGGGATCTTATAATTAAGATAAATGTGATGACTTATTTTTACCCTACCATGTGGAATTTTTCAATTTGTGGTGATCTCTCAAGTCGCCTTTAGTTTTGATTGGTCATGGGAATGCCTTATTCATTCTCATGGGCAATCGGGGCTTTTATTTTCTAGGTGGCTCTTTCGAAGGGTTATCATAAATTTACCTAATAAGTGTCACCTTTGAAATGAATCTATCCAATTATTGGAAACTTGCTGCCAATTATATGGCTTGAGTGAAAACACATGTCTTTCTTGGAGGAGATGTCATTGATCTTATAATGCAAATTCATCATAATGACACGTGGTATTATCTTATGTGTCTAAGGTAGACACACATTGCATTCAGAGGTGATTCAGTGGATTTTGAATAGAAGTAACATGGGAATGACATGTGGCATCATCATGCAAGTCCAAAGGGACATGCATCATTATTATGGGATTTTGTTCTTACTTATGCCATTTTTCATTCTTGAAAGGAGCTTTGAATAACTGTACATAATTGAGTCTTAATTAAACATATTAGGAAAACCTTGATGTCTACTCTATGAGCTCTTGTGGGCTTTAGATGTATGCAATGTGGTGTAGACATATGTCAACCTTAGATGAACCCTCAAGGGACATGCATCACCTCGAAAGGCTACTTGAGTTTAGTTGGTCACACTTGAGACATGTAACAACATTTCTCAAGTTTTTGGATTATAGTGGGACATGTGGCAGTTCAAATTGATTGGGTTTGCTCATAGAGGCTAATATCTTGACATGTAGCCCTAAAATTTGAATTCCAATGGCTAATTCCTTCATCATCTTTTTAGATGATGCCACGTATCTCATGAACTTGGTAGATTTACTCCAAGTGTCTTATATGGGGTGTAATAAATCTCTAAGGCATTACGATGTCTGATGAGGTTAACACCTATCCCTTTAAAGTTATAGTCTTAAATTTGACATTCTGTAAGGCATCACAAACTACTACTTGAATTCTGACTTTATATAAGGTCAAGTGAGAAGTTAAGTTATATTTTGGAAGACATCATAACTCATCTTAAACAAATTTAAACAAGTCTAAACCAAAACTAAGTAAATGCTTTAAACATAATAATGTTAGTTCAATGAAATCCATTGAAGTTGGACACATTCATGCAGATTAGAGATTAAGTTGTGCATCTTTGGTATAAGTCTGTATGTAAATTATTGAAGCACTCATGGTTAATAATTCATTATTTGAGTAAAACTTGAAGAACTTTCAATAAATCAAATATTTATAAGGATTAATCTATATTGCAAAGTGAATAGTTAATGAACATTAGCAAAAGCATAATCATTGATAAATTAAACCAAGTCCATATGTAGTCAAATGATTTAACAAGCTTGGCATCTTAGGCATTTTGAAATTTAAATAAAGGTGGGTCCCCATTCTAGTAATAGGGGGTAATTGATCATCAACAATCTCAAATATGTCTTAAGAGCCTTTCTTCCTCATATGAGAGGGTCCTGATGCAAAATAATGCCAAGGACTCTCACTTTGGTAGTGTCTCCTAGTAGAGCCTCCCTTAAATTTTGATTCACCTTATCTAATCTAAAGTCCAATATGGTGACCCATATTATCACCCCCCTCTAAAGTTTTCATGTCTTTGGAGGCTCTACTTCCTCCTCCACCCAGCATAGTATCTACTAGGGCCTCTTACCTCTTTTCACTATCCAATAGGGTGATGTTATTTATCCTCAACACTATCAACATCATAGAATCCTGGTATGTTAGATCAAATACATCTATGTGATGTCCAATCCCTATGAGGAGTCTAGGATCAACTAAAATCTAGTCTCTAGTTTGACTAGTCATCCTCTAAAAAGGATTGGTCAGGGCATCCCTAATCATCCACCTCCAACCACCCATAATATATGTGATCATAAAGTACAAAAATCAAAATCAAATCCAAATGATATAAAATATCCAATACACATGAAATATAATGAATAACTAAAAGAATCAAAATATAGAATATAATCACAAATATGTAAAACAACATTTCACTTGGGTCTCCCTCATGTCAATCATGGTTAGAATCATCCTCCTTAGCCTCATCCTCATCTATGTCTCAGTCTTCCTATACCTTGACATACATTAGAGCCCCAACATCTCCCACTCCTAGGTGATACCAATATGTAGGATCCTCATGAGTAGGATCTTGATGTTGTTGTGGTGGTGTTGGTGGGCCCATTTACTACTACTCATTATTCCTTGGCCTCCTCTTGTATTTGGCTACAATGGAGGTCCCTATACTACTCTTGCCTAATCTAGTTGGGTGATGGGCACCCCTATCACAATTGGGTGCCACATTAATCATCCTAGTATCACTACTCTCTCCTCTTTTATTCCCTTATAGATAAACCAAGGAATGGGAAGGTTGCATGCATATGGTATGCCAAACTACTAAGACACCCTATCCATAGGGTGTACCTTGACCTATGAAAGCTAGTCATAAATTTGAGTAGACTTAGAGGCTCTTTCAATGTATGCACCCTCTTTATCCCATTGCTTAACCATGTCCCGATAGGTCACATAAATTAGGTTGGCTATTGCTAGAATCCTCGTTACTTAGGTAAAAGCACAAAAAGTAGACACATCTATCTAGTTGCACTGATATCCCTAGGTGCTCCAATCAATACTCCCCTCTAATAAGGGACAATTCACTTATATATACAACCCATGATGACCATCAAATTAATAATTGAGAGGGCCCCTATATGGACCATATGGTAAAGTTTCATTTAATTTTGAGATACTAACTCTTGGATCCAAGAATGGGATGCCCCTCTCTCCTCAATGCATCCTTCAATCAGTGACCAACTAAATAACAATCTATCATTGCCCTTGTTTCCCACTAGTTAGGATGTAAGGATGATAATAATATCCTTTTATAGGTTTGTTATCACTCATCCATCCACCTGGAAATGACTCATGCCAAACTTTACACCCACATTAGGTGCATCAACATCTTTGAAATGCTTGACCCAACTCTAGGCCTCATGATTGCTATCAGTAGCCCAAATATAAACTAACTGACCCATTATGGGAAGACTTGTAATCTTGTATACATCAACAAGTGGGATCATCCACTCCCCTAGGAATTGAAAAAACACAAACATGTTCTGATTAGGGTCGTAGTAGGTCAAAATGTCACATAACAATCTTTTTTTACTAGGATGATCACTGTTTTTGTTATTCATAGAATCCTAACATGGTCAAGAATGGCCAACTCATTCATTTCAAAGAGTGCCAATAATCAATAAATCCACTCATGATCCTTGTATTTTATACAATTTATATAATCCCCTATAATAAATAAGGAAACCCTAACTCAGCTTAAGGGTCAAACCTACCCTTTGGAATCTCTCATTTTCCTATCTTTTCCCTATTTCAAAGGGATAAAACTTTCTATTTTTGTAGGTGATAGTTACACAACCATCATATGTAGTTACATAACCTCCCTAGGTTATTTATTAATTTCCTCTAAGTGGTGATTATGGAACAACCTATTCTATAAAATATAGTAGTTGGCGTAACCACCAATCTATAAAGACTAATGGTTACATCCTTGAGTGATGGTCCTATCTGTCATCTACATACCCTCCCAGAACCATTCAAAAATTGACAAAATTTACCCACATTAGAAAAAATTATACATATTTCTAATCTACCTCCTTGCAATCATTTTAAAACTAAAAATTCTAAATTCCATTAGATTTTATCTACATTGGATTTTATCTAAGTTTTAAACATCATTTTAGATTTGGGGCAAAATAGGAAAGTATAAAAAACCCTACCTGATCCTACCCAGTAGCTCTTCCCAGTGGTATATTTTCCATTCTATCATCCTCCTCTTTTTTTACTATTTCCTCTCACAAAATGATCATAGGCAATCTAGAGCTCTGAAATCATAAATAGTTAAATGTACAAAAGAAGTAGTTTTTTTCAAGATTCAAATAACCCCCAAACTAGTCGTTTTAACTCAAAAACTTTATAAATTAGGCATTTTCCCCTATTTCACTTACATTATTCATGTTATATACTATATTATTTTTATTTTAAAACTAAAAAAATAATAAGTCTTCTAGTTCTCTTGTAGCACATTTTGTGGTTTTGTAGGTGCATGATGACTTGGCACTAGATTCAATCCTCCAATAAGGTGATTCAGATAGTATGATATTTACCTCACATATGGTATATACTCTTTTCCATAGTTTTATTACATAGTTTAATTTTCTCTTTTTCATTACAATGCACTTGATTCTCATTTTATTCTTTTAGGTTATGCAAAGCCCTAGTTGGCTTTGTTTGACCACTTAGAAAAGTAAGGTAAGTATTCTTAATCACTTATTTATTTTCTACATGTCTTTACTCAAGGCCTCACCTTGTCAACTCCTAACAAGTCATCCTCTTAAGGGTTAAATATTTATGCATCAAAATTTTACACAGTGTGACACTTCTGATACAAATTAGATGATGATACAATGATTTTATTATTTTGTGCTCATAGGGAACTCTTTAAATCCTTGTTCCCATTTTAATTCCCTAATCCTCCCTTAATCCATTTTTATTTAACTTCTATAGCCTCTATAATATTTTTTTAATTTTTTTTATATAGGAACTTGCCACTCCAGGTGATAACCATTGTCTTCCTTTACGAAACTACCCCTTAAATTACATAATTGTCATGGCGGTTTTATAATTAACATGACAGTTCCATTAGGTTGGAGACTATTTTTATTTTAATATTTTTTATTTATTATATTATATTATTAGAGTTATTTTTTTATTTATAAAAAATCAAATTTGATAGGGATAGAAGTTTATTGATTTTTATTCTCTTTGCTACCAAAAATAAAAAGTAGTTAGTTTTGATTATGTTTGCATTCCAATAGATTTATTTTCTCTCCATTATTAAACCACTTCCTAAAAAATCCATAGGAAGACCTTAGTAAGTTTTCAAAACATTTCCAAAAAACATAAAATTTCATTTTCAAAGTAAAAAAAAGTTTGTTTGCATTCAAAATGGCCAATTAATCAAACACAAGACTTAGACAATATTAGGTGCACAAACAGAGCATGTAAATTTTTGATTTTATTTGTTTTAATGAATTAAAAGTGTTGTTATTCACTCTTAGAAAATATAAAAATATAATTTTTATTTTATTATTTATTTATTAGTAAATCATTAAATAAACTCGTTTACCACAAACTAGGAAGGTTGAAAGGCTAGTTTAACTTGTTTGTAGACAAAGGAAGTTTTATTTTTGAAGTGTTGTGATATTGTTATTTTATATTAGATATCCTTTTGAATTTATTTCAAATTTAGAATACATAATTTTAATTTTTAATTCATTCATCATAAATAAAACAAAAAATACAAAAACATCACCACCTAGATTGCATCTAGACATAGTTATGAAAAATCAACACTTTACATAATAGTATAGGTTTCTTCCTCTCTCCTTTGCATGAATCATGAATTATTGGAAAATGATAGAAATAAACTTTGATCTCATTTACTTTCAATTTGTTTATTCATTTAATTTTATCATTTTAATTTCAACAAGTAAGCGTTTTACCTCCATAAACTCAAGAAAACTAAAAACCAAGCCAAAAATAATGAAAAATCAAAAACAATAGTGTTAAAAAGCCTTACCAACACCCAAAGAACCTATATTTCATTAGAATCCTTTCCAACATGTGAAATAATATATGTTTCATCCAAGACTTTCCTATTCATGTAAGCACCTACACAAAGCCTTAATTCAACATCATAGGAAGCATACACAACAAGCCATTGTCTAACAAGATCATACACTTCTAACTTGGATTTTGCATAACCTCTTTTGGATGATCCTTCCCAAGACGCAAAGTCTTATTTACCAAGGTTTGTTCCTCAAAGTTAGATCATAGAATCTAGACACATATATTCAAATTGACATTAATACTGAGTTAAGATGTGAGGTTTTCCATTTCACCATAATTCCTCATCTTATTGTTGACTCGTTGATTACTTTGGACAAATAAAAACACATCCAAAATCTGTATGCACATAATATTTAAAAAAATTATCAATTAATGATGATTTCCATCTTGTAGGAACCAATCGAGTCTCAATCTTTTTGAGTGCACAACCTAAAAGGTGTACCAAGAAAGGGGTGGTCAAACCATTGGTTCTTCAAAGGATTTTTTCCCTTATTGAAATTTATCACCAATCCAACTAGCTTTTAAAACATTACCCTAAGCTATTAATTCTCTTTTTCACACTCCTCCAGTCATTTTCCACCTTCTATCCCTCTTTTCCTTGCCTTCATCCCATTTCAATAGTTTTTAGTACTAGGTTGACTGGGTTGACCCTGTACTCTTATGGGTAAAATTCATTTAGGGTCTAGGTCAGCTCTTGGCTGACCTAGCTTGTGACCTAGTGAGTTTTTGTCCATAATAGTATTAGGTCGACTGGGTCGACCCTATTGGTAAAAATTTTTAGAAGGGTTTAAGGTTAAATCTGCCTATATATAAAAGTTCATCTTACCATTATTTACCAATGAATAAGAGTTATTATTCACTTACACTTATTTACAATATGCTCTTCCACCATTCTACTTGAGGAGTCTTAGCCTAGGTTTTCTACTTCGAGAATCTAGTCTTGTGGAGAAGTCTTGGATGTTTCGGCCTTTCTTAGTGATCCTTACATACCATAATAACCTCTTGTAAAGACCCTTTGGCCAAGGGAGAGATTGAGTCTCGATAGGTTCATATTTTAGGTAAGTATTCTCTAACTTTATTCCTCTCTTTAGGAGATAGAAGTATCATATGTATTGGCTTCAAATAATATTACTCTTCTTCTCCATGCATTAATGTCTTACTCATACATAGTTTAATTGAGATTGTTCTATGCATGTTTGTTTGTTTACTAACCTCCATATTGTGCCATAAGCTTTAGTGAGGACAAGATTATATTTCTTTGCTTTACTTGTTATTAGTTTAGTGAATATGAATACATATGATATAGTTAAGGTTATTACATGATTTCGCTTGACTGGAGGCTTTGAAACCATCCCTAGTATTGTTTATTGTGATAATAGATCCCCTAATTGGGTCTAGCAGATCCACATATTGGTCATATTCCTAATTATCTAATGTATTCTCAATCAAAAGTTTAATTATGATCTATCTTCTTCAAGTTAGGATAGATTTATATACATGATGCATTTTTTATTGCATTCATTCTAGTGAACTCGATGTGAATTTAACCCTTGTAAGTTTTATTTCACATTTTTTATTATTTTATCATTTTATTTATTATTTTTATATATATTTAATACTAGGTTGATAGGGCTGGTATAGTTTCTAACTTCTATGTGTAGGTTTAACACATAGTTGCATCAAAATTACTTTATTTTATTTGTGCAGGTCTTCATCAAATACATGATACTAGGTCAAACAGGTCAACATAGTATAATTTTTCACTTCCAAAAAGGCTATTAGGGGAACCAAGTTGACATAGTACACTTAGAGACTTCTAAAAAATATACTAGTTTATCCAGGATGGTATAGTCATCTTCACAGGCTTTATCAAATAGGAAACTATAGAACTAGGTTGACCTAGTTAACATAGTTGGTAGAATTTTCAAGTAAAGATCAAGGCACTTCAACAACAATCTCACTTTCATCTAAATATTCCAACCCACCAAAGTTCCTTTGTCTCTTTCTCTATCATTTATGTTATTCATTATAGTTTTATTTTTCACAATTTGTAGTCTTTAAAACTACCCTTATACAACAAACTAGGTTAACCTGGTCAACCTAGTTCTATATTCTATCTTCTATCTAGAAGATTAGGCTGACACTATCGACACAGTTATTAATAGACCCTTACTTCAGAAGTACATTAGTGACACTGTCAACTATGTAGTATAATCTCTACATACACTATCATCTAAACTGACACTGTAATGTGTTTTAAAGTTGGAATTAACATCTATATGCTAGTAATTACTTCACACATTCACTTTTTAATTTTTTGCATCCTTAGAATAGATCACATAGTCTAATTATGTGGTTTTTCAATATACCATTTAGTTGCACTATTTTTCTCTTTCTTTCACACACTACTAAATCACATAATCTTAAAACACATTTAAATAATAATCTACCCAAGGCCTACCTACTTGGATTTCATCACCAAGGGGGAAACCAACTTGGTTTTTTGTTCAAGTACAAACATGTGGTTAATGATATATATTGGCAAAACACCCGACACCCTTATCATTGTGGTGTGTGAAGTGAGGGGGTGGGCCCAAATACCAAGCCAATACCATTACCAACATAGATCCCTTTTAGCCTGAACATCCTAAAACCATCCATAGATTGCTTTATAGTTCTCTAATTTTAGAAAACGTATTATCACACTTAAAATTATAATTTAATAATCTAACAACATTCAGGATGACCACTTAGCATTTACTTTCCAAGTTGACTACTTGCTCTTTTCTCATTGTATGTTATATTACAAAAACTTGCATTAACCAGCATTGGTGTAAGGTTTTGTGTTGTGTGCCTCAATTGGATCATCCTCATCAACCCAAATGATTGTGTGTTTCCTTTCATTTCTTGATTTCAAAAATACTTGAATTTTTTTTCTTGTTTCAATACACTATTATTTTATTCAATATAGTCTCTTACAAACTATTTGTTTCCCCTACCTGTAGTTCTAAGTTGACCCTATTGACATAGTATTCTTTGTTTTCCCCCAGGATACAATACTCAATCATGTTGACTCTATATCCTTATCTACATGTTTTATTCCCTAGGTTATAGTACTAGGTCAACCTTGTTGACTCTATATCCCTATTTTCTTAGTTTTTAGACCCTATTTTTAGTACTAGGTTGACCTAGTTGACTATGTACTCTTATCAATCTCTATTTTACTTAGTTTCTAGTATTAGGTCAATCCAGTCAACTCTGTACTCTTACTACTTTCTTTGTTTATCCGACTCGGCTCTATATTTATCCTCAACATTTTGTTCATTTATCTCAATTCATCATGAAGTCCCTTATCAAAATTTTATTGGAAAACCTAAATCTATTTATATACTATATGGGATGTTTATTTATCCCCCTCTTTTCCTCCCAAGAGAACCATCACTCTTGGGGCACCTCTTCCTCTTCTTCATCTATGTATCGTAACATGGTGAAAATCACACCTTAGGATGAATTAGGTGGATCTAATCCTTTCTATACCTATGAACATAATTTCCATCTTCAAACTCTTCAAACTAATGTGCAAGAAATTGACATGATTTTAATCATTAATCCCACTAATAATCCATCTTTTAATAACCCTCCCCTAATACCCATTTGGGGAGTGATCCTACAAATACCAACCCACCAATTGATATGAATCAACTTCTTACATAAGTCATACAACAAATGAACATAATGAAAACTTTTAACAACTCTCAAATGATGAAAATACAATGTCATTTGATCACTATGGTTAATCAACCTTTGACTATCCATCCTCAAGCTAATCCCCATTATATTCATCCACCTCTTAGAAATGCTTCAGGTAATGTTATTCCTTAACCAATAATGAATAATAAAATACTTAAAAATATTCAAAATAAGCCTTTAAATCCCTTCATTATGTCTATTGATATTGATAAGATATCTCCAAACATCAAATATGATGGGATTAAAGACCCTGCATCCTTTCTCAAAGCCTTTGACAATCTTTACAAAGAGTGGATCCAAATTAATACTTTCATTAAAAATAAAATCTTAGTCAAAACCTTCACTAGTGATGTATTATAATGTTATAACCAACTTCCACAACATTCTATTTTACAACTTGAGGATTTGGTCAATCTTTTAGTTAAAGAGTTTCAACATAGTGATCTTCCCAAAAATTATCTTAGTCATTTCATCAATGCTAAGCAATTCCAACTGAATCAGTTCACGATTTTATCAAATGATGGAAATATTTGGCTCATAAAGCCAACCATAACATGAATGATGATAATTTATTTAAACTCTTTATCATTGATTTAACTCCTCTTTAATACAAGGTTTAAACTTTTGTTGCCTAAACACATAATGAAGCTCTTGACCACACTAAATGTCAAGACTTTCTCATGAAGCAATTTGAACTTAATCCTAAAATTCTTAAAGGATATTTTCAAACATCTACTAATTCTATCACTAGTAATACTCCTCAAACCAAACCAAGAGTTACCAAGGTAGACATTCCTTAATCTTTTCACCCACCACTCACTGTGCAAAAAATGAAATAATTTTTACCGCCTTCTAAACCTTTTAGTTATCCTAACAATCCTCATAAATGGTATGAACCTAATCAATTTTTTTAGTTCCATGCTAACATTGGTCATTCCCATGAATTTTGTAGAGGGATTACTAGATTTTTTGTCTCATATATGCTTGGTGATTCCTTTAATCATGAAGTCATGATTAACCTTCATCCTCAAGAGTACAACACTACTTCTCAGAAACGGCAAGTTTCTAAAGCTTCTTCTTCGAATAACCAAAAATATTTTTTCACAACTAACAATAAAAAAATACCAAGGATGTTTGTGCTATTGATTCTAACTATGACTAATATTATAATAATTCTCAATATCTTAACACCTCTAAGGTCAATTATCATCATAAATCATCTCACAAAGATCGTATTTCCAAACCTAAGAAACTATCTTTAGAGGAAAAACTTCTTAAAGATATTACAACCACAAATCTAGCTTCAAAATCCTTTGAGGAACCATCTCCTCCTTCCAAACCCCCAAATAATTCTATTCCTTCAAAATCTACCTTACCTCCCACACATCATGCTAGTTCTTCTCCCAAATCTCATTGAAACTTTCTTGAATAACTTAACTCTATGTCTTTCAATATTCCACTTATTTATTTAGTTTGTACTTACCCTTATCATCTCAAGTTCCTTATGCAACAATTACAAAAAATTGAAGATCCATCTTCTATAGATGAATAGCCACCTTCTACTGAACCTCAACCTACCAACATACATACTATTAAAACTATTTATCCTTTTTCCAAGCCTTCTATTGAATTTATTAAACATGACATGATTAATGATGAAATTCTTTTTCATGTTGATGATCCACCACTATTCATTAAAATAGCCATTAATACTACCCTTGTTTGTAAAGTTCTAGTTGATGAAGGCTTTGGTATTAATGTGACATCTTTATGGATTATCTAGTAACTTGGTTATAACAAGGATCATTTCAAGCAAACCCACCTTACCTATTTTGGATTTGATAAAACTAATCAAAAGCCACTTGGTTATATTTGACTTCCCCTCACAATCGAACCTAAGACCATTTTAACTAAGCTTATGACCCTTGATCTACCCTTATCTTATAAATTACTCCTTGGTCACCCATAGACTCGTATAATGAGGGAAATTACTTATTTTGATATCTAATTCATTAAATTATTACATAATAGAAAATGGCATAATCATGAGGCTATCTGAACCCTTGAAGTACTCAACTTCTTAATCAAAAATCTCAGTATCATATTCTTACTATTCCTAAAATCAATAGTGCTCCTTTACCTGATTTCATCAACATCAATCCTAATTTACAAGTCACTCTTGTTGATTTGGATGATGATGAACCTAATGACTTTCAATATTACCAAGCTACTTCCCTATATATCAAAGTGGCTTCCTCCTTCTTTGTTACCTCATGATCACACTATTCCTCTCATTGGTGAGATAATTTATTTTTACCCTCCATGAAATGCTCAAGAGCCTTATTTACCTAAAGAGGCCTTCACTTGCAATGACTTTGGAGTGGCCAAATTATTTCAAGATCCTCTCATCATCTCCACATACATTCAATAATATTGGAATTTTACCTTTTGAAACTCCCTCTGAATCTCAAGCATGTATAATTTCTCCAACTATGATGATAATTACATAATGGCCCAAGCTCAATATTGAGACTTGGATGTTCAACATTGTCAGATAACCTTAGCTCAAATCCATGCTTTTAACTAGGATGTTCATACCATTTCTACAGATCATGCATTAGATCCTAAAGGTCATGTGCCTCCTACTAATTCTCCACTTTTTGATACTCCTTAGGTGGTAGAACAAATAATACCTTATAAATCTCTAAAAAATACTACATCTTGTCTACCACCTATATATCCTATCATTTCATCTAATCTTTCCCCCATTAAAGAAAAAAAAACACATCGATCCCATCAGATCCATCTACTTCTCCTACTTCTGAGATTATACTAAATGTCAAGGCCACTGATGTCCATCAAATACATTCTAAATATGATCACCATGGTAATGAAATTATCAATCTCAAATTATATGTTGAGTATTATGGTCCTCTTCCCACCTTGCCTAGAGATGAATCTATTTTTTAAATACTTCATGCTTGAGAACCTCAACTTCTTCAGCAACATCACAAAATTGGGAATTTCAAAATTAAAACCCCTTATTTCAAAAATCCATTGCTAATATTGATTCTAAATCTAGTCCAATTTATTCTTTACCTAATGCACCATACCACTTCCAAGATGGCAATGCTATGATTATTGAAGAAACTACTCACATTGAATATGGTACTCCATCATACCCTCGACCAATTACCATCAGTCATGAACTCTCACCTACCAAATATGATAAATTTAGATTATTTTTCAATAAATGTCATGAGATATTCACCTATTCCTATGAGGACATGCCTAATATAGTCCATAGCATTGTGGTACATAACATCATCACTTATCTTGATGTTAAACTTGTGCATCAAAAGTAGTAAAAATTTCCTCTTAAGGTTTCCACTTTATGTCACAAGGAAATCATCAAACTTATTGATGCTAAATTTATCAAACCAATGGAAAACTGTAAATGGATTTCTAACATAGTTCCCATTCAAAAAAAATTCACTAAGGCCATTTGTATCTATATTGATTTCTGTAATCTTAATCTCACTTGTCTCAAGGACAATTTTCCTTTACCTTCAATAGATGTCATTGTTGATTCCACAACTGGCTATGAATTGTTATCTCTTATGGATGGATTCTCAGGATACAATAAAATTCACATTATCCTTGAGTGATGGGGGAAACTAGAACACAAACAGCTCTAATTCCCACTTGTTAGGATCTTGCTCCTTAATAAGAGCACAATATGATTACCTTGTATAAGCAACTAATCATGGAATTATACCAAAATGAACAAGTAACTATAATTCACAAATAGCACAGAATATGAGAGACAATACACAATCTTGCATTAATACTCATTTAGAAAGAAGATACAATAAAGAAGATGCCACTTCTTCTTCCACCTCTGTAAGGCTTCCCACACCTCAAGGGCTCCTAATAATTCTCAATCAAGAGTTCACTCTCCTACCAAAAATCATCCCAACACACAACTTAAACACAGAGTTGGTGTTCACCTCCAACCAGTCAGTAATAACATTGCCAGTACACAAGTACTCAAAGTACTTCAAGTAGATCTCCCATGAACTTGCAACAACCTGCAACTCAAATGATCTTACTTACATATGTAGATCTACCATGAACTTGCAACAACCTGTAATTCAAATGATCTTACAATTGGAAGGATCTACCTTGCGTTCCTCTATTGCTCTACTGTGGAACTAGAAGGAGCTACACTTGCTCAACTCTAACTAGCACAATGGCTATCTAGCACATGTTACAATACATGCCAATGGGTCTATAAATAGATCCCATACTAAACAATAACTTAGAATTCTAATTTACAATAATTAGACACACAGCTCCAAGACCAAAAATAGTCTTTTACATGCAAACAATCAGTTCAACAAACTAACTGTTCATGCAACGAATAGTTCTAGAACTGCACAGGTGACCGACGTCGGTCCCTGTCTACCTAGAGATGACTGACGTCAGCCGACTCCTGCCGATGTCAGTTGCCCTTATGTTCACCCCTGACAGATGTCAGTTGGCCTGATCAATGCTGGTGACTATGACACTCAGCAACTCCTCCATGTCTGCATCAGTTGAAGCTTTTAGCTCCATAACCTAACAATCTCCCACTTGGAGATAAATAGTTACAACTGTACATGTACCTATACATCATCTAGTTTGTTTCCTAGCTTTGTATCCCTCTTCAAGATCACTCTTGAAGACCAACCACCACAAATCTTGTGGTGCACCTCCTGTCATCCAAATCACCTACCACATCTACACCTACAAACCCATGTAGAAAAGAACTTGACCCTGCATAGCATGTGCACCTGCTGTTGGTCCCTCTTAGATATCTAAGAATCCATTGAATTGCCCTCCAATGCTTCTTTCCCAAATTGACCATGAACTTGCTGACAATACCCACTACTTGGGCAAACTCAGGTCTAGTACATACCATGCACTTAACCTCATTATGTGAATCAGGACACTGTCCATAGAACTATCCAACCATCAGTGTGCTAACCAGTTTCACACAATCATCTGGAGACAAAATCAACCTGTGACCTTCCATGTCTCTAGAACACACTCATGCCAAAGAATCTTGCTACTCCCAGATTCCTCATGACACACCTCTGAACTAACTTTACCTTTAGTTCAGCAACTCCCTACATATGTGACCCTGTAACAAGCACAACATACAGTAACAGGATAATGTAGCTAATATTATCCAACTTGGTAAAGAAAATGCAATGGTTAAACCTCCATTGTCTTACAGCTTACTCAAGACCATATACCCTGGCCTTCCCTCTCACGTGTCGATTCCCACTCTTCTTTATCCTAAAAATCCATTCATCTATCAGTGCTTTCTTCCATCTGACAACTCCACCAAAAACTCCTATTTGGTTCTTCTCCAAGGAATCACATTCCTCATCCATGCCAAGCTCCCATTGTTTCCTAGATTCTACATGCTCTGCTTCTTTAATAACTTCCTGGTTCTTGACCATCAGTGAGCAACAAGTAGTGTAAAGAAGTGAAATGATGAACTTGAGGCTTACTTACCCTTTCAGTCCTCCATATGGGCACTTGAGACTCCTTGACATCTTGTTATCTACCCAAAATCTATCTCAGTGACTGATGCCAGTCACATCTCAGTTTGCACCTGATTGACGTCGGTTCCATGCGACTACCTCATCGCTAACATCGGTTCTCCCTGACTGACATTGGTGTTTATTTGTCTAGAGTCACCAACATCGGGCTACACATAGCTGACGTCGGTCCCTATCTAGATGTCGATGTCAGTTTTCTAATCAACGTCAGTCTCTATTTTTTACTTGTGAGCGATGACTTTTACCTGCGAGCTCCTTTTGGAGAAAACCCTTATCCATATCAACCTTGCTCTACTTAGAATTATTCAACCCCTTGAACTAATCTCTATCTGTCATCTTCTCCTTGAAAACCAAGGCTTTCTTGTTCTTGTCAAGAACATCGGATTTCTCAAGAAACGTCACTTTCTTTCTTTGCTTACAAAAATCTTGATCCATGATTTTCAAATCCAAAAGCATACCCTTTGACTCAAGAACATGCATCCCCTTCATATTCATGTGACCAAGCCTATTAAGCCACATCTTTGAATCTACAGCTGAAGTAGATAAACCAAAAGGAGAATCAGTAATACAAGTAGATAGATAAAGTGTATCTACTTTCTTACCTCTTGCTACAACAAGTGCACCCTTGAAAACTTTCCAAGAGTCCATTGTGAGAGTTACTGTGCAACCCTCATCACCCAACTTTCTAATAGATATCAAATTTTGCTTCATGATTGGGACATGCATGACCTCCTTCAACACCCATGTGTTTCCCGTCTACAATTTCAGCTTCACTTTCCCTTTGCCAACCATTTGACAAGGCTTACCATCCCCTACATAAATTTATCCAAAGTCTCCCTAGACATATTCATGAAAAAATTCCCTATTTGGAGATGCATGGAAAGAGGCACCAGAATCTAAAACCCAAGATTCTACTTTATCTAAGGAACATACCAGAGCATCTTGTGTAATAAACTCTGCAACATCTTCTTCTTCATGTCCTTCATGCTGATCTTCACCTAACCAACAATCTCTCTTTATGTGCCCTTGCTTTCTACATTTCTAGCAGGTTATTCTACCATACCTAGACTTGGATCTCCTGCCTATCTTTGACCTTGATCTCCCATGCTCGATCTTCTCTCTTTGCCTTCCCCTGCTTTCAACACTCAAAGCATTCCCTAATGATTCACCTGTGCTTTTCCTGTGAATCTCTTCATTCAAGATTACAATCACAACATCATCCACTTTTAAGATTTTTGAAGCAGACGCAGTATTACTAACTACCATTACCAAACTCTCCCAACTTTCAAGTAACGAGCATAAGATTAAGAGAGCCTTAATTTCATCATCAAAAATAATATTGACTAAATTTAACTGGTTTACCAAACCATGGAAATCACTAAGATGACTATGAACAGATCCACGTTCCAACATTTACAAATTAAATAATTGCTTCATAAGAAATACCTTATTCGAAGCTGAGGGTTTTTCATATAAATTTGCCAAAGATTCCATCAACTCTACCATTGTCTTAGCCTGTGATAAGTTAGAAATCACATACAATGCAAGACTCAACCTTATAGATCCCAGAGCCTTCCAATCAAGAACCTCCCATTCTTCATCCTTCATATCCGTGGGCTTGCATGCAACCCCACCCAATGGTAAGTACAAATCTTTCTAATATAAACAATCTTCTATCTGCATCCTCCATAATTGGTAGTTCTTGCCATTAAACTTCTCCATTCGTAGCTTACTTTCTTCTGCCATTGCTATACTCCCACTCAAACAAAAACCCCTATGAGTGACCTGTAATCAACAAACACTAACCAGATCTAATATAACCTGTTAGTAACCCAATCAAAAGCTCTGATACCAATTGATGGGGGAAACTAGAACACAAATAGCTCTAATTCCCACTTGTTAGGATATTGCTCCTCAATAAGAGAAAAATATGATTACTTTGTATAAGCAACTAATCACGGAATTATACCAAAATGAACAAGTAATTAGAATTCACAAATAACACAAAATATGAGACACAATACACAATCTTGTATTAATACTCATTCAAAAAGAAAATACAATAAAGAAGATACCACTTCTTCTTCCACCTCTATAAGGCTTCCCACACCTCAAGGGCTCCCAGTAATTCTCAATCGAGAGTTCACTCTCTTACCAAGAATGGTCCCAACACACAACTCAAACACAGAGTTGGTGTTCACCTCTAACCAGTCAGTAATAACACTGCCAGTACACAAGTACTCAAAGTACTTCAAATAGATCTCCCATGAACTTGCAACAACCTGCAACTCAAATGATCTTACTTACATATGTAGATCTACCATGAAATTGCAACAACTTGCAATTCAAATGATCTTATAATTGGAAGGATCTACCTTGCCTTCCTCTATTGCTCTACTGTGGAACTAGAAGGAGCTACACTTTCTCAACTCTAACTAGCACAATGGCTATCTAGCACACGTTACAATACATGCCAATGGGTCTATAAATAGATCCCATACTAAACAATAACTTAGACTTCTAATTTACAATAATTAGACACGAATCTCCAAGACCAAAAATAGTCTTTTACATGCAAATAATCAGTTCAACAAACTAACTATTCATGCAACAAATAGTTCTGGAACTACACAGGCAATCAATGTCGATCCTTGTCTACCTGGAGATGACTGACGTTGGCTAACTCTTACCGATGTCAGTTGCCCTTTTATTCACCCCTGACCGATGTCAGTCGGCCTGACCAACGCCAGTGACTATGACACTCAGCAACTCCTCCATGTCTGCATCAATTGAAGCTTTTAGCTCTACAACCTAACATTGAGGACCAACATAATACCACTTTCATCATGGAATGGGGCACCAATTGTTATGTTAAAATTCCCTTCAGCCTCAAAAATGCCAAAGCCACTTACCAATAAGAAATGGCTCATAAATTTCATGATCTTATCCATAAAATTGTTAAAACCTATATGGATGAACTCATTTCTAAGTTTAAAATTTATAAGACTCATCTTGTCAATCTTATCATCATTTTTTACCATCTCCTTAAATACTGAGATAGACTAAATCCTTACAAATGTGTCTTTAGTGTCACATCTACAAAAAAATTAGGAATCTTAGTCTCTCTCCATGGTATAGATGTTGACCCTATTAATATTAGTTCCATCATCAACACACCCATTCCTCATTCCATTCTAGATATTTGCACTTATCTCGGTAAACTTGGGGCAATCTAATGATTCATCCCTAAAATGGATTACCGTATCCACTCCATCAATTATCTTATTAAGAATGGATGGATCCTTGTAAAAAAAACTTTGAAAACATGAGATAATCATTTCTTCACTCACCTATGCTTTATTCTCATTAAAATGATTGACCTTTGATCTTATATACTTTTTCCACACCCATATCAATTGGGGCAATGCTTGCACAACAAGATGATATCGAACGAGAGTATGCCATCTACTACATCAGCTGATGCCTCATCAATTATGAGAAATGTTATATAAAATTCAAATGCTATTGCCTTACCATATATTTTATGGTTGAAAAGATTTGAAACTATATGATATACCAGACCACTTATGTCATCATTCATTTCAACACTCTTCATCACTTCTTCTCCAAAGCCTTTCTTCCTAGATATAAAATTGGCAAATGTATGGTCCTCCTCATGGAATTTTGTCTCCAAACTATAACTTGAAAAGTTATCAAAGGAAAATTCATAGCTGATCAACTCATCATAGCTCATGTGTCAGCTACCAATCACCTTCAAGATAGTCTTCTATATGATAATATTCTCTATCATGCTATAACCCATAGATACCTATGTATAGGATAATTTTAGCCAACTCTTGAAAACGATGCTATTGAATTTGCTAAAAAGTATACTCTTTGCCAAAATCATGATGATTTAATTCACTCACCTCTAGTTAAGTTTCAAAATGTTGAATCTCCATGGCCATTATCTATATGGGGATTAGATCTCATCAGCAAATTACCTCAATCTCAAGATGGGCATGTATTTATCATCACAATTACTGATTATTTTATCAAGTGGGTTGAAGTTATTTCCCTTGTCAATGTTACTGGTACCACCATATCCAAATTTATTCTTAAATCAAATCATTTGCCAATTTGGTGTTCTCCATACTATCATTTTTGATAATGGTGGTACTTTAAAAAATAAGGATGAGAAATAGATATATGCTAAATTTAAAATCAATCATAAATTTTCCATACCCTATCATCCATAATGTAATAGCCATGATGAGGCCACAAATAAAATTATTAAAAAAATTCTCTAAAAGATAATTTATGAAACTTGCATGGATTGGCACCTTTACCTCTATCCTACTCTTTAGGCCTATCAGACTAGCATACCTACTGCCACTAGGGAAACTTTTTTCTCTCTCATCTATGGTTTTGAGTCAATCTTCACATTATAAGTTAATATTCCCTCTCTCTGTATATCTCTTCATGGTATCATACTCGATGAAGAATTACATGAAAATTTCCTTCATGCCCTTGATCTCCTTGATGGACGTCATCTTTTTTCTTTGCAATATAATCATCAATACAGACCCATATTACCAAATAACATAACAAACATGTTAAAATTTGCACATTTAATGTTGGTTCTCTTGTCCTTAAATTAGACTAAACTCATGATAAAGAAGGTAAATACGTCCAAAAATGGTGGGGTCATTATTTAGTCAAATATATTCTTGGTCCAACTACCTATTACCATCAAACCAATAAAAGCCATGTTTTCAAAGAACCCACCGACACATAATTCTTAAGAAGTATATTGCCTAATATTTCTCTTCTTTGCATTCTTTCTATATGCTATCTATGTAACACTTTTTGTAGGTTACTTGCACAGTCTCAACCTCTGCAGTAGTTCTCTTTTTTTCACAAACCTTAGTCCTTTCT
Source organism: Torreya grandis (assembly GCA_037957365.1). Lineage (NCBI taxonomy): Eukaryota > Viridiplantae > Streptophyta > Pinopsida > Cupressales > Taxaceae > Torreya > Torreya grandis. Next base: position 1,694,958 of record JARHVA010000275.1, read on the forward strand.
TTTGGTTTTTTGGTTCCCAAAATTTTCATGATTTGCATTGTAAAACCATAGATAGGGCCTGATCTTCATCATGATGTACTATAGTATATCTTGTTTTTCTTACTTTGTCTAACACTTTTTGACACCCCTTGAATTTTTATTTTATGAGTTATAGTGTAAGACCATGGATAGGACCTAGCCTTCATCATAAATACCATATTTTTGTTACCTCATTTATTTTTCCAATACTTTTTGGCACCCTCCTAGGTTTCTCTTTTATTAATTACAGTGAAAGACCATGGATAGGACCTAGGCTTCCTCACAAAATCACCTTATTTTTATTCTTTTTTTTTAGAATGTGTTTTGCAATGGTTACAAGTTCTTGATATCTTTTCTCAACTTTAGCTTTTGCTTCTTTTACAGATAAAATTTGCATAACAATCTGGGTTAACATGTTTCCCTACTATTGATGATAAAAATTATACCATCAATTAATCAACCCTTTTTCCTATCATGAAGGTTAAGTTGGAATTGTACCAGTCTAATAGTAAGGTTCTAAAGATTTAATTATGATCTTAAAGATGTGAGGGGTTTTTTAATTATTTAAAAAATAACAAATAAGCTATAAAATATAACATATTCCATTATAATTTTAAAAATTCACTTTATCAAATAATGAATCAATGTAGATATGAATATGTAATCTATCATATTTGATAGAGAAGACCTATGAGTTAGGAAATCTCTTGAAGAAAAGAAATTTGATTCAATAATATTGTATATTTCAATGTAATATCTTACTTTTATGTCATAATATCTTTCAAGTAACCTCAAGATAATAAATAGAAATACAAAGTAAAACAAATCTGAGATAAATATATTTTCAATCAAGAGAGTAATGAAAAGAAAATTAAAACATTAAGACATAAAATATAGAAAACAAAAAACAACAAAAAAAGGAAAAAAAAACAAAGGTAAAACAACAACTAATCTAAGATAAAACTAACAAACTATCAAAGGAAAATGGGAAAACAACAAAGTAAACTATAAAAAAAAAAAAGTAAAGACTAAAACAATTAAACTAGTCTAAAATAAATCTAATAAACTATCTAATCTAAATCTGACTAAGTCTAACAAACAATCTAAAATAAGACTAAAATTGTAAACAATCTAAATCTAAAATATATCTATAAATTATTAATCTAAAATATAATTAAGTATAATAAGTTATTTAAACTATATCTAAATTAAAAGAAAGAACTAATCAAAGAAAACAATCTATTTTTAAGAAAATAAACAAGGATATATATCTAAAAAAATAACTTAAAACAGAAATAAAGAGTAAACTAAAACAAATTAAAAGATAAAAGAAATTAAATTAAAGAAACAGATGAGGAAAATAGATTAATTAATGAAGTCAACTATATTAAAAATTAAAGTCAATATAAGTACAATAAAATTTGTGAGTCTCAACAAGGAGAGTCATCTTAAAAGAAAAAATAGATTTTATTTGAGAAACTAACATCTTTCTTTAAAAATACTTGAGAGACAAATTTTACAATCAAAATAGATCAATATAATGTTGCAAACAATAAAATTTTCACCATTATTCGAGTTGAATACCTAGATTTTGCACATAGGACTGCAAATAACAATCATCAAAAGATGTTAAATTTGACAAAATTTAGATAATCTATTATAAATGATAATAAAAATTGAATATACTTATGTTGCCTAAAAAATAACTCAACCATTAGAGAAAGTACCATTGGGTCTATCTACAAAATTCATTCTATCTCAGAGAATTTACATAGAGAAAAGAGAGATGAATGATTGACTTCACAAATATATAAGTCTTCAATACCTATAATATTCCTCTCCTTCAAATGAATCCTTGATCTCCTTTCATGCTTCAAATTTGGTTTGAAAGAAGTTATAACTAACCTTAGTTATTTATTAGTTTAACTTAACTAATTGACTTTATAAGTCAATTAATTACAAATAATTATTAGTTAAGGTTAGGTTTAATTTAGATTTAAAAAGTCTTAGTAAATCAAGTTTTTGAATATAGACCTAGTACTATCTAATGGGTAGAGACCCTTATCAACTAATAATAAAATAGAATAACATATATCTATAAAAATATAAAAATAAATGTTTAAGAAATTCCCATTTATATCAACCATAATTCATATTTTCAAAATCTAATTTAAGCATATTATATCAAAAAATTAAAGTTTTCTATACTTTCCAAAATATCACCAACAAAATATCAAAACTAAAAGTCAAAGTCTATCAAATCTGAAATTATAAAAAATTGCTATTAAAGTTCAACTAAAAATAAAAGTTCATCCTATTGACATCTAGTAATCATCATAATCTGAAAGGACCTCAATTACAGGTTTCCCTTGCTCATTGATGTATTCATTATACTCCATCACAACTACTGGGAGGTGAAACAAATTTGTTCCCAAATCAGTTGAGGGATCATCTATCTCTAGCTTAATCCGTTTGAGAACTCTAACTTCAACTAGAGAATCTATATTATTTTGACTGTCTAAACACTTATCTAAAGTAATGAGATGAATTTTAATTATATTCTTCTTACTACTTGAAGGCTGTTCCTTCAGACTTAATCTCTTGCATCCTAAAATAGGATACTTTTGAGAAGATAGAGGTTCATTAAAAACAAAAGGCAGGGGAATATTAACATAATTTTTAGTGTGGGCAATTTCAACGTCAAACTAAGTGGCTTCATGAACATGCTAAGCCTCATTAATAGGTTTAACTCTTTCAAGAGTGGGTGATTAGATTGGTAAATGATGAAGATTACTTTGCAAATGGTGAGAGGAACTGTTGTGAGAAGGGGTCCTAACACCAAATCTATGTCCATAAAACCCTTAATTAACCCTATGATTGGTTGGATTGAAAAGATGATTGTTTAAAACATTTCAAAACTTAATATTTACTATATCAAAGTGGATATACATCCTAATACTTCTATAAAATCTAGGGCCAAATCTCCTAGCCCTAAAACCACCCCTTGAGAAATTTCTATTTAGGTTTTGTTGATTTACATTATCAAAATTCTAACTACAGCCTCTATTATCATTACTCTTATTTGATATGACCTAATCCCATATAGACATCATATGCAATTGAAATAATTTCAAAAAAAATTGATTGTCATGACTAAAAATCAACACATACATATCTAACATGAAAATCAATGATATTTCAAACAAATAGTCATTTATCAACAAAATTTCTTAATTGTCTTTGATTGTAATGGAACTAAATTGCCTCAACTATATCAATATCAAAACCACAAAATACTATTTAATTTCACCAAAAATATCCTTTGAAAATAATCTGAATAAAATTATAATAATATAATTTTATTTTCACAATATTCTACTCTTTTTTATTGTAATTATGAAATCACAGATATATCTTTGTCAAACTAATTTATACGAATTTATAAATCAATTCATTCATGTCAATTCTTCTCACTCATCTTCAAATTGTAACTATATTACTTACTAAGAATCAAATAAGAGACTAAATCATCAAAATAAGAACTTTGAACAAAACTTGTTTTTCAAATTATAGTTTTCCTACAACTATAACATCTCTTATTGATCTAACTATACATGAAAATATCTTTCAAGCAAACCACATGCCTTTCTAATTTTTATTTATTTATTTCCAATCTTAGCAATGGCCCTCAAATCATTATTATTTTGATATTTAACTTCAAAGCAAAACCTATAACTTCTAGACTGAGGTACAAAACCAAAAACACCCTCACTATTTTTGGAATTTAACTGTAGATTTATCTTTCAAAGTGAGAATTCAAATCTAAAATTTATACATGAAATTGTGACTTTAACATACCAAATTATAAACTCACATTTATATTTTCATATCACTTCAAATGACTTCTCTATATCATGGCCAACCAATAACCATTCAAGCATTTTGTGTATCACTAAAACATAACCATTACTTCAAAATGATGTGCTACCAAACAATTTTTTATAGAAAACAAAACTAACAAACCCATCCATAAAATATCTCTATGCATATTTAGACTTATCTCATGTCAAAATCTCAACATGTCTCAAAAGGTATCCCAACGTCAACTAATAAGTTTTAAACTATATCATTTAGCTTAATAGGGACTCAAAACATAAATCATATTTCTAAAATCAAGATACAAAATATATCATTTTTATTATTTGTTTATTTATAACATTTGAGTGAAGACTCGGAACAAAATATATCAGACTTTCAAATGTTTCAGTCTTAAAAAACCCTATATGCACATGTTCTCAAAACCCAAAATTAAAACATAAAGTCTAAAAATTCTTCCATTATTTCAAAATTTGATATACTATATGAACATGCAGAATCATTCTTCAAAAAACTATGACTCTATTGGGATTGTGAAAACAAATGTAGTTGCATGATCAAATACACTTATGAAACCATTTTAAAATCAAGTCAAACACATAGATTAACCTTTTGATATTTTTTCAAATCTCAGCTCTTCAAACTCAAATTTTTGACAAAACCCTTGAAACTAAAGTGATATATCAAACATGAATGCATAGATTTCTTGGTTCTTCACATGAACAAATAAAACTATAGGATTCTATGAAAGAATAAATATTAGCCTGTTCACCATAACTTTATGATAGACCATGTAATAACCATTTTGACATCTTCATGAAATAAAATACATAGAGATTATCATTACAACCTACAATCTCAATGAAGCTTCTAACAATGTAAACGACATGCTTGACATACCATATCAATTTTATTATTCATAGAGAACCAAAATTGGATGCACTTTCAACAAACAAAGCTTCAAATATTCTCAAAATGTTTTAACCTTTATTGATAAAGCCATTTATTACTATTTCACCATCTATTAAGAATAAAAACTTTAAAACCATTTTCTTTAACATCTTATGCAACAAGAATAATATAACACGATTAAAATGTAAACATCATTCATTTTTTTGAAACATGTATGCATAGATTAAACCCATAACGTATCTCAATATATTAATATGTAAATAAGAAAATAATTTATTTTCATTCATTAAACTTAATACTTAATTGAAACAACTGAAAATACACCTTAAACCCATTCATATTACTCATGGCATACCTGGACGTGCTTCTATGTAATCTTTCTACTCAAAAAACCTGTTTAAAATTCAAAATCCAAACTAAAAACTTTTCCTTTCCATGAGAAAGATTGAAACAAATGATCAAAATAATGAAAATAAGGTTATTTGTAATGCAAGTCTCTCAACATAACTACCTTAGTTACGTGTCTACCAGTCATTGGTTCACAAAATTCAATGCTACCATTTAAGAAATTTTCCACCCAGGTTAGCCGACTATCAAACTTAACAACTACCAAACTCTTTACTAAACCCTTAACTAATATACATGAATCAAGGCATGTACCTTGAGCATTAAGTCCCTCAAACTGAAAAAAATCCATCAAAGGTCTCAAAGCCTTGAATATGCCATTATATTAACTCCTTTGCTAGCTCAATGTGTCACGATGGATCATTGAATAGATTGCCAACTTCTTGCCAACTCATCATTTAAAAGTCTCGAGGCATAGATTTATTTATTTTGAAATATCCAATATTTATGTCTTTTGAAAATATATATTTCAAGACTTAGACTTAGGTTAATCCAATTAACCTTTCAAACAAAACATTTTATCCTCAAATTCCCATTCTTTGAGACATAGACTTAGTGATTTAAAACATTTGAAGTGATTGTGACTGATAGACTTATTAATATCATTTTTGAAACTTAGGATAAATGACCTTAGGCTAGGATCTTTTGAATACATAAATTCATATTAATTTAAAACTTCAATTTATATAATGTTTGAATTAGGATCCTTTAGAAATAATTAATCCAAATATCATACCAACTTGATCAAATCAATATTTTCAAAATGTTTCCTATATTATGACTAAATTTTCCCTGATTGAGGTCTATTTATCAAATTAAAAACTCATGAATTTCATAGATAAATTTTATAACAAATCAAAATAATTATTGATTTAAAAAAATATATAGCTTTCTTAAACTATAAATTATGACTGAACCATCTATATATTTATAATTCAAAAAATGAACTGAGAGAAGAATCATTATAACTAATTCATAAACTATTCTGATCTGACTCAAACCAAATATCACATTACCAATGTATATCAAAATAGTCATCATAGATTTCTCAAATTATCAAAACTAAAAGTATAATCCAAAAAGTATTATGATAATCCACATCTACTAAGATCAAAATAGATATTTGAAAATATCATAACAAATATATATGCTTCCAATTTTGAAACCACATAAAGTGATCTTATTTCAAACTAAAAATGTTGTATCATAATCTGAATAACTAATTGAAAAGTAAAAATATTGATCACAAACATTCATAAAGATAAATATATATATGCACATTTTATTTATTTATTTATCTATTATGCTTTTTAAAACCACTAAAAATATAAACATGAATTCATCAACCAATCATCATTAATTCATAATTGAAAATATTCATCCAAATGTATTACTATTGATTAGGCCCCTGACACAGTTTCAAACTTTATGACTGAGTCATCTCTATGATAGAAAAAGTATTAGTTTTAGAAAAAATTAAGGGGTGTTAAAAATAAACATAATATTAATGACTTTATTAGTCAATTTTATGTAATGAAATTGAGTAGCAAACAAATTGCCTATTGATAAAAATATTATCTTGAGTGTGATATAGGTAAATTATTTTTCAAGCAACTAAGCACAAATCCCTTTAATATTGATTTTCTGTAAGGGATGAGCTATTTGACTAGCATGGCATAAAGCAGGAAATGATATAATAGAAAAGTTTGAGCTAGATGCATAATCTAAAACTAAAAATTAAGTTATACTTTAATAATGTGATACAACTCATCATATATTATTCATATATAACTAGAACTAAATCTGTGAAGAGTAATATATAAAAATAATTAATACTTACAATAGATTTACAACATCCTTGCATTCTTCATTCATAATGTAAAACTTCTCCATTTTTAACCCTCATTTATCCTTTTCAAAGTAAAAATTGGCATAAAAAAGGCAAAAAATAACCAAAAATAGAAAAAAACAAACAAAGATAACAAATAAAAAACACAATACCAAAAATAAAATAAACAAATAAATCTGAAAGTAACTTAATCATGAAATAATTTTAAATGATGGTCGTTAACTGAATAATGTAACCAATTTATTTCAAAATATTTTAAATGAAAAGCATTATTTTCAAGTACAGTAGTAATTCTATAAGGACCAAGTCATAATGAATCAAATTTGTGATATTTACCAAGATCTTCATGAGCCTTGTCCCAATATAAAACTAAATCACCAACTTTAAACTTTTTGTTAGAAATTTTTTTATCTTTTTTTTTATAAATTTTTTCTTAGATTTTTTTAATTTTTACAACGTTGTTGCTTTAGATTCATCAAGAGCTACTAAATCATGCAATTTTCGCTTAATTAAATTGGTATCTTCAACAATATATTTTAAATCAATTTTAGCTAAAAAAAATTGAAGTTCTATTAGTAAGATGGTCTCAAATCCGTATGCCAACATAAAAGGTGAATAACCAATTATTACCTTAACTATAGTCCTATCAGCCCATAAAGCTTCAAAAAATTTAAGATGCTAATTTTTTTTTATTTTCACAAACTAACTTCTTCATTATTATAACCAAATTTTTACTTGTTGACTCAATTTGACTATTACCTTGAGGGTAATATTTGGATGAATGACTAGATATAATAGAATAATTTTCAAAAATTTAAAAATTTATTCAAAATAAATTAAAGTCTATTACAATAAAATATTTCGTAAGGGACTTCAAATCTAAAGAAAATTTGATTTTCTAAAAATGAGATCGCTTCCCCTGTTACAAAATTTTTAAGTGCTTTGGCCTCAAGTCACTTAGTAAAGTAATCCATAGTTTTTAGTATGTATCTATGACTATCAGATGAAGGTGGGTGTATATCTAAAATAAAGTCACTATCTAAACTCATAAATAGTTTTTCAGGAATAACAAGGTTTAAAAGTATTGCAAGCAACTTGTCTCTACCAACAAACAATTTATATGGCATACAAGAATGAATTAACGTATAAGAATCTTAAAATATCGTAGGATAATAATAAACTACTCTTAAAATCTTATAAACAATAGTTTTTCTAACATAATATCTACCACAATTTTCTTCATGACAGCCTCTAAGGACTTTTTGTGTTTGATCATATGTAAGACATCTCAATAAAACTCCATTTTTATTTTGATAAAAAATAAATAAATTAACAAATAGAATTTTAAAGTTTTTAACCGTAAGAAACATCTTTGTTTTTTATCAAAATTATTAGGATAGACATAATTTTAAAAATAATAGACTAAGTCATGATACCAATCATCTTCTATCAACATACAATCTCATTCATTCATCTCAAGACCAAACTTAAATTTTTAAAAAAAATCAACAATCTTCATTGTCTTTAAATGAGGTTTTGCATTTAATTTATCATCAACTAAAAAAATTAAAATATTAATATCTAAAGAAGTATTTTCATTCAAATATTTTGCCAAGTCGTCACCTTTAATCATTTTAGAAGTTTCAAATTCAAAATCAAACTCTTAAATGCATACAATCCATTTAGTAAGCCTTCCTTGAATGGTTGGTTGTTTTAAAAGATAATATAAAACAAATATATTAGATCACACATAAAATTTGTTCCCCATCAATAAATAGATAAATTTAATCAAAAAAGAAATTAATGAAAAAACAAATTTCTCAATATGGGGTACCCAATTTTAGCAATTTTTTAAATTTGGTTTCTATAATCAATTGGTTTTTCTTCATTATTTTCAAATTCTTGAGTGATTACAGCTCCAATGACTTTTTAGGTAGCATTAACATAAAAATGAATACTTTCTTTAAATCAAGTTTAACAACAACTAGATCACTTACAATGGCATATTTGACACTATTAATGCTAAATCAACACCTTCATCCCAAGCATACATTTTATCTTTCTTAAGCAATAATTGTAAAGGATTAGACTTATCAATAAAATCTGATATGAATTTTAAAAAAAAAATATTTTTTACAAAAGAAAGACCTTAAACTAGATTGATCTTTAAGAGGAGGCGATTATTTAATAACTTTAACACATTTGAGATCTATAAAAATGCCATCTTTTAAAATAATATGTTCTAATAGCTTAACTTTGGTAACACTAAAAACTAATTTGTTTGGATTCAAATAAATACCATACTTTCTATCTCTTGTAAAAACTTCACGAATATGATCTAAATGCTTTTTTTTAGAATGAATGGTGAGATCATCTAGATAAACTTGAATTACAATGACAATCAAGTCATCAAAATCAACATGCATAGCTCTTTGAAATGTATCTCTTGTATTTATTAATCCAAAAAGCATTATGTTATAATCAAAAGTACCTCTATGAATAGTAAAAGTAGTCCTATGTTTACCTTTAAAATTTACAAAAATTTGATTATAACCAGAAAATTAATTTAATAATGACATTATTTCTGATCCTGTAACTTGTAAAATCTGATCTATACTTGGTAGAAAAAAATTATTTTTAATACTGGCTTTATTCAAATCTCTAAAATCAACACATAATCTAATGTTACCATTTTTCTTCCTAACTGACACTAAATTAACTAACCATTCAAAATAGGTTATAGAAAAAATGATACCAACAATAATCATTTTGTTTAGCTCTTTGTTAATGGTGTCCTCTAACAAAGATATAATTGTTTGTATTTTATATATTATAGGCTTGATACCAGGTTTTATAAGTATGTCATTTTTAATAATATTAGTATCATAATATTTAAGATCTTTATATGTTCAAGTAAACACATCAATGAATTCTTTAAATAACTTAATTAATTTAACCATCTTGCTTACGGTAATTTAAATTTCTAAATAAACATATTTTAGATCCTCTTCTATATTTAAATTGATCGAAATAGTCTCACCTATAATTATCTTAGAAAGTTCTTCCATTCTAAATATTTTGAGTTGTTCGTTAAGTGTAAACATAAATTCTAGACTTACTAGACCAATAGGTAATTTATTAGTACTTAATTGTAAATATTTTTTATAATTTAATACATAATCATCATGATCAAAATAATTACACTTAATAAAATTGTCTGTATTTTTATCATAACTAAAAATAGGCTAATTATCATTTAAATCAAGATTTTTATGATAAAAAATTTCAACATAAAAAAAAATTGTAGTTGGTTTACTCGCATTTAAAATTGGATGAGATGCAAAAACAACAAGCTTATCAGCTCTAATATTAAGTACTATAAGAATATGAGTGATATTAAAAGCCTCAAAATGTTCAAGTAATGACCAAACCTTTTGTGTCTAATGATGTATATAAATTTCATTAATTTTATAAAAAATTTGAACTTGTCTAACAACTTACTTAGAATCTCTATAGAGTTCTAAATATTTAATGTTAAGTTCTATGGATTTTTTCAATCCTAAACATAATGCTTCAAATTTTGTAGAATTATTAATGTTTTCAAATAATAATTTGAAATCATAATGAAATATCTTACCAATAGGATAAATTAGACACATTCCTGCACCATTATCTTGTTGAGAACAAGTTTCATCAAAATAAAGTGATCATAAAATATTATTTTCAAAGAATTTTTTATGCTGATTTTTTGGTTCATCTAAATTCAACAATTCATAAGTCATAATTCTAGTCTCAACATAAGAAATAATGGAAGAAGTAGATGACATAATAGGTGTACTAGACTAGTCTTCTATTTTTATGAAATTAATTTCATTATTAACAAGAACTCATGTAATCTCTTTTCTAATAAAAGTACCAATTTTTTTTTACCAATCTCTTCTTAATAACATAGTGCAATTAATAAGAATATCTAAAAATTGAATATTATTCATGCATCTTATTATTTCATCTTGATTAATTTTAATGACTATGTCACGAAACTTATCATAACTTTTAGTTTGTCTAGAATCAAATCCAATAAGTTTCCTATTGTTAGTTTCATAAGATATACCTAATTGATCTGTAATGAATTTAGATATTATATTCTCGAAGCATTATTATCTAAGATATAATTTTGGATTACCTTATTAAAAATTTTAATTGTAACATAAAAAAGAGGTATATAATATGTATGAAAATCATAATTTTGAGTGTAAACAGTTGATTGTTCATTACTACATTCTTCCTGTAAGCCTACATCAGTTTTAAGATTCTTAATAGTTTCATTAATTTTATCAAGCTACCATGAAAGGTTGGTTACCTAAAGTAATGAAAATCTATCTTTCATTGTAGACAAATCATCAATTATAATATAAGTCTTAGCATTAGTTTGTCTAAAATTTTGTCTTATAATGTTGATATTGACTATTATTATCATTAGTAGATAAAAAAATATTTTGAAAAACATTATCAATTGAATTATTTTCACTATTCTGAATTCTTTTTCTTTTATCATTAGAAGAAGAATTATTATTTGTTGTTTTATTATTTTGAGATCTACAATATTTATTTCTAGTATTTAAAACATAAGAATTTTTATTTTTTGATGAATCATCAAGAGCAGACATGTTAATGTTGTCTACTAAATCTTCAGATATAAGATCTTTTTTCTTGAAGAAAATTTTTAAACTTGTGAATAACAATACATGAATCTAGATCATGATCTAATTCACATACATTACAGTAATAATCAATATATAAATTTTTATTTTTAGTCTTATTTTTATTAGAAGAATAAGGTTTATCATTTAGTTATCTTTTAACAGCGACCAACTCATTTTCTAGACCCTAAATAACTTTTAAAAATTTTGCATTTTTTAAATTTAGACCTGTAAAAGATCTATCTTTAAATCCAATACATTTAAATTTATTTTCATATTCAATACAAAATGTTAAATTTTTATCACATTCTATAATATCCTTATTTTATAAGGTCATTTTATATTTTAGGGGTAAAACATTATAGAAATAAAGTCTAGATAGTTTTTTAGAAGGTCTAAGATCACGAGAGATATTTTGATGTAATTTAATATATATGATAATGAAATGATAAATGGTCTGAATTGGATCAAGAAAAAAATCATAAAATCATTGATTAGGTCAAAGTCTTCTTTAGATTTTCTAAAAGATAATTCTAGCCATTTTTCAATATTTTTTTGTATTTATAACCTTGCCAGTAAGCTAATAAATACTTGGTAATATTTTCCTTCAAGTGTTTGAGAAAAAACTCTTAAATAAACATTTTCATCTATTATACCAAGAGTAGAACAAACTGAGATAAAATCTTTTAAATGATCTTACCAATATTCTTTATGGATACAAGAAAATTTTAGTATATTTAACCCTTTAAGAGAAGGTAACTTACTAGGGCAGTTTCCAACATTTATTAGATTTGAAAAAATATATGGAGTTATAGTTATCTATTATTCTTCTTTAATTTTAGATTCAGTGAGATTATTTTGAACTTTATTGCCTTGCAGTTTATGAATCAAGTCTTCTACCCTCACTTCTACTTGATCTCCCATTGGAAGCTTCAACAATATCCTCTACTTGGATTGACAATTTTTTGGAACCTAATTCAACTAATTTAATTGGTGATTTATATTAATAGATTCAAAAGGAAAAATCAGATCATCAAAAGGAAAAGAATCAAATAGAAAATGAGTTATAGACCTAAGATTAGTAGCCAAAACTCTAGCTCTATCTTCTTAAATTCTTCTATTTATGTTTAAAATATCTTGTTGAGTTTCACGTGTAAGATTTGAATACCAATCTATCTCAAATTATATTATTTTTTCTTATTTGTTTATGACTTAAATAACCTGTTGAAGATTTTAATGATGATTATATCATGCATAACGAGTAAGATTAAAAGCAACATCAATTTGATTATCAGCAATGTCAATTTTAAGTTAGATAATATGAGGTTGTTGTCTTCCAAACACCATAAGTGAGAAGAAAACACAACTCTAAATAAATAATATTTCTAAATTAAAGTTTCCTAACAAAGTCATCAAAGTTATTGATGATAAAACTTATACCATCAACTAATCAACTCTTTCACCTTTCACGAAAGTAAAGTTGGAATTGTACCAGTCTAATAGTAAGGTTTTAAAATTTTTATTATGATCCTAAAGATGTGAGGGTTTTTTTAATATTCTAGAAAATAAAAAATAAGGTATAAAATATAAAATATTTTATTATAACTATAGAAATCCACTTTATTAAATAATGAATCAATTTAGATATGAATATTGTTGTTCCCAAAATCCGTCACTTGTTTTTGGGGACAACATATCAACTATTTTGGTTCTATAGGCCAAAATTATCTCTTCCCTTCTCAAAAAATATTCAGAGCACTCAATTTCTTAAATTATTCAAGCATTTTCAGTCAAGGGACTCGCAGGGTCAACAACTTCAATAGGCGGGCTCTCATACAGGAATAACTTTCGAATACTTAGGCAATTTCAAGCTTGGTTCAATGCCGAGGTTCAACCAAAAGGTCCATCAGCAGGATTCAAACAAATAGAATGAGCCATTGAACCATTGAACCCCACTTCAGCAAGGTTCAAAGTTCAAAAGTTCAAAAAGAGTTAAGCACTCAGCAAGTTTAAAGAAGTTCAAACCACTTCGAAGAGTTCAACAAGTTTGAAGGCTTCAACAAGTTCAAGCGACTTTGAAAGACTTAAATAAAAGAAGGCTTTGAAGACTAAAGGTTGAATGGTTAAACCGTTAAACCTTGAAAAAAAATGGTTCAATGAGTTCAAAGGTTCAAAAAGTTTAATAAAATCAAAATACTTAAACAAAAGAAGACTTCGAAGAAGGAAGATTGAACCATTGAACCATTGAACCTTGAACCAAAAGAGTTCAAAGTTCAAAGGTTCAACGAGTTAAATAAAGTTTGAAACACTTAGAAGAATAAAAGATTTGAAGAACAAAGAATGAACCATTGAACTATTGAACCTTGAACCAAAAGAGTTCAAAGTTTAAATATTCAATGAATTTAATAGAAAAGAAAAGGATCTAGAACATTTGAAGGACCAAAAGATTCAAAGAACGAGAATGAACCATTGAACCTTGAACCAAAATGGTTCAAAGTTCAAAGGTTCAAAGGTTCAAGAAATTTCAAAATTTGAAAGGAAGCTTCGAGTGAAGGAAGGAAGCAGAAGATTCCAGAACCAAGTTCAAAGAGATGGTTCAATTGATTGAACCAAGGAGCCAATTGAACCAAGGAGATGATTGAACTAAGGAGCTAATTGAACCATGGACCCGATAAGACTGCTCAAACTATTGAACCATTGAACCGATGCACTCCAAAGGTTCAAAGGTTCGAGGTTCAATGTGGTTAAAGTGACTAAGTGACCAATGACATCCCCATGGATGTCAAATTTAAGGTAATGAAATATCTATTGATTTTCAAATATGGCACAGACCTTGTGAACAAATTCAGTGACCGGCCAAAGAAGAAGCCGAAAGAGCAAGTAGAAAGGGAAGAGATAGCCCGAGAGCTCAAATCATGAAGAAAAAGACAAAATACAACAAGGAAAGAGGGAACGATGGAGAAAGACTAAAAATATCTATAGGGAGTTATTTCTAGTAGGTGAAATAGTTCACCAGGTGGACATCAAAGAGCGTGAGCACTCAATAGTGCGGCCTATTTTTCTAGATCGAGTAAAGGCAAAGTGGACAGTTGCATAAATATCAAGAAGAGGACCAAGCAGCCCATACTTCAAAAGGAGACATTTGAGATGAATTGAAATTCCACAGTTAAAGCCGATGCCCTATTCTAGATGGCCCCTTGATAGAATTTCAAATACATTCAAGGCATTGAATGCATCATGGGACATTTAGTGAAATAAAATGCCAAGTCTTTCTTGGCTGCTATATATTGTAATCTCTTATTTTATGCAAAGGAGATATTTTTATTATTAAAAGCAAAACTCTACCCAATTTGAAAGGCATTACTAAGACTTTGAGCTCAGATTGTTAATCATATTTTATTATTTGAATGAGAAAACAAGTGACTTTTCAGAGTTTGTGCTGGAATAGCTTGTGTTGTTGAGAAAATTGTTCTTATGTCTATTTATTGAATGCATTCTTGTCCATTTAATTAAATAAGTAGAACTAGTGGAAGTAATTAGGAAGGTGTCTTGAAGCCGACTATGGAGAGACTTTGTGTTGCCACAATTGTCTTTAGTTTGTCTATTTTCTATTTCTATGTAAAGGATCTTGGGATGACTTTGTGCCCTCATTGTCCTTCATATTTCACTCTTTTGCAGTTGAGGTGGAGACTTTGTGCTACACTTCATCTTGTTGTGTTATTGCACCTTATTACATCTACTTGTCACTACCAAAAAGATTCCTGTTGTTTGATAAACATCACTTCTAAAAAAAGAGAAGTGCCTTATGTCATTTCACCAGGATTTCTCCTTTAATTTGTGAACATCATCTCTGAAAAAAGAGAGATGGATGGTGTTATCCTACCCTTGAGTGTTATTTTTAGCTTATTTATAGTATATATATATACCCCCTCATATTTATAGGGAACCTCCCCTTAATGAGAGGAGAGATTTGTCCCCTTTTAATGTGGTTGACCTACACATTTGGCTAATAAATCTCCCTATGCTATGGTGGAAACACCTATTTTGTCCATCAGTTAGCTGGTGACAAAATATTCATCCAACATTTTTTGGTGACTCCACTAGGGAAACAATAATTTTGGACAATTTGAAGCCTCAAGCTTCAAATTGAAGTATCACCTATGTCTTATCCATTATCATTATAGCCTTATCTATTTCTATTATATACTCTGATCTTTGAAATCAGAGATTTTAGGGATCAAACATTTTATTGTTATTATCTACTTTGCCAACTTCACACCAATAGTTTTTGGCAACTCTGCTAGGGATCGACGAGCATTTCCATTCCTTTTCCAGTCTGTTCAAATTGAAACATTTCATATTGCTGGGGAACAATGTGAAGTAAGAAAGAACACTACCAGCTTCACACCAATAGTTTTTGGTGACTCTGCTGGAGAAGAACGAGCAGTTTGAAGCTTCAAGCTCCAAGCTAAAGCAGGGCTAGTTCTTTTCCATTTTTATTCTACAATCTGATAGCTCCATGCTATATAAGAAGCTAAAAATCTCAAGGTGTTTTTGACCCTATTTTTGAGTTGGTGCAGCAAAGCAATTTTGATTTATTTACTCCACAACCTCACCTTCAATGAACTAAGAGTCTTCCTCCTACCAACACTAAGTCACCAATATAAGGCAAAGCTTCTTTTTCTTCTGCTAGCAGAGCTTTTCCCATACATACCCCACCAAGATTTGTTATCCACCATTTTCATAGTCATATAATGGTATCTCAAGGCCCCTGGAGTAACTCTTTTGGCTTGCTCAATTTAACTCCACCTCTACATGAGCTACAATGAAGTTTAAGGAAGAATTTACCCAAGTTCTATGGTGATGGGAGGGTTCATCCTGATGAACATATTACAGCCTTCAGCATAGCTTATAGTGTAATACGTGTGGAGTATAAAGATGTAGCAGTCAGGCTGGTCGTAGAGACATTACAAGGTGCTACTACAGACTGGTTCTACCATCTATAAGCTCAGTCAGTTGCTGACTGGAACACTCTCAAAGACAAATTTGAAGCTAGGTTTAAGCTTGCAGAAGATGTGCATGCCCTGCTAGCCCAACTCACATAAATGAAAGAGCCTCATGAACTTATGAGAGACTTCATAGCCAAGTTTGACAAGTTGAGGAACAAGAATCCTACCATTGCTCAGCCAATAGCTGAGAACCTTAAATGTTTTTTATCAATTCCCAGCTTCCAAAAGTGAGTTTTCTACTGAGACAGGCTGACCACATAGACTTCATTACAGTGCAAAATTTGGCCATAGAGGTGGAAGATGATCTCATCTTGGCAGGGAAGATAAGAAGAGATCCTAACAGAGGTAAATCTTTTTCATCTTCTAAAAATTTCTCTATAGGCACCACTGATCTAATGGTGTAAAAGCTGGAAAATGAGTTTCTATATCTCAAAAAGCAAATGGTGCAAGGGATGTATGCTCCTCCTTCATATCGAGATATACCAAGGATAACATTTCCTAATCATTCATACCAATACAATGCTCCCAAGAATCAAGAGAAGCCAAATCACCTTCCTCCCCTACATGGGAAGCTTGCCATTGAAGCACCCCCAATCAATTCAACAGTTGGATATTTTGAAACATAATCAAATTTCTCTTTCCAACCTGAGTTGAACCCAGAAGATGCCATTGATCTCTTTGCAGTAGATTAAGAAGAATTAGTTGGCGATTCCAACATTGGTTTCCTAAATTACTAGGATGAACTCAAAAGTAAAGGTGAAGCATTTGATGGATCATACACTGTATTCACCTAGTCCAAAAACTAGTCAGCTCAGCAAGCTGATAAGGGAAAATTAGGGGAAGGATCTCAACCAACAATTTCAATTTCCAAATGAGGAACTTCTCTGCCTTTCTAGCCAAAGGACCCAATGAGTAATAAAAAAGTAAGTACTTCAAGTATGCCTTCACCTTCAACTTCAATTTCATAGATCAGTACCACCCCTCCTAAAAACTAGAAAGATGAACTGCCTTCCTCTATTCCTAGTCCAATTCAATCATTTGACATAATCAACCATGTCAAGAAGACCAAAATTCAAATGACTAAGTTTGAATATTTGTAATCTAACCTTGAGCAGTTGGATAGATTAGTGGAATGTGTAAAGAATAAAACCATCCCTACAGGACAAGAAATTTTAAAAGTAACTCCTAGTCCCCCTAAGAACACATCCACTTGGAATAACCTTTTCATTATTCCTCCAGCTACCCTTGGGAAAATATAAATATTTTATGTTTCCCTACTGATAAATGGACACCAGCTGAATAATTTCATCATAGACTTAGGTGCGTCTGACAATGTCATGGCTGCCAAAGTGGTATAATCTCTTAGACTCACGCTAACCAAGACCTTTGGGAGATGTTTTTCCATGAAGAATAAACAAGTGCAACTACTGGGATAAATCAAGGATGCCCAATTTGCATTTGCAGCATTCTCAGACAAGAGAATTAAGATGATAGTCTTGGTGGCTGATGTTCCAGCCTCCTACGACATCCTTGGGAAATTTTTTTGCAAAGATGTTGGTGGAGAGTTAAGTATGGACCTATCTGAAGTAAGGATCCCTGTGAAGGGAATCATGTAGAGATTGCTCCCTGAAAAGGAGGCAAAATATATTATCACCCAAATATCGACCCCTGAAGCTCAAATTCTATTTGAGTCTTCAAGGGTGGGTAATTATTTCTTGACCACAGAGGATGTCCATGTTTTAGCAGATGAAATTCCTATAGGTGGTGATATAAAAAGTTTAGACAGGGTAGCAAAAGACTTAATAGAGCATAGTGCCACCCCAGAGGAACCCTCCCCTCCAAATGAAGAAAAATCTAAGTGAAAAACTAGTTTTTTATGATTTTCTAGATTATGGAATTCGATGGTAGCTATTCCTCTACTAGTTCTGGAGCTAGGATTGTGTTGATATCTCCTCAAGGAGATATTTTTCCATCTTCATACAAGATGCAGATCAGCAACACCAACAATACTGTTGAATATGAATTGTTGCTACTCAAATTAAAGGCTGCTCAAGATAGTGGTGTCAAACACCTTCATGCCAAAGGAGATGCTGAACTGATGGTTTGTCAGGTGAAGAACCTGTGTCAAACCAAGAATAGAAGATTATGTCATTATCATAATATAGTTTGGGATCAAATTGAAAGCTTTGATTCTTTCAATATATCTATAGTGCCTAGAGCGATTCATAATAGAGCTGATCTATTAGCTATTTCATCTACTCTTTTGGTTCCTCACCAAGATTTTAAGGGAGATAGGTATACTATAAAATTGGTTTTTCAACCAAGTGTGCCTGATAATGCCAACCATTAGTAGGTGTTGAATGGAGACCATGAAATCATGTGCTAGACTAAACTAGAAGAACAACAAATTATGGTAATAGACCATACTGCTGCGCATCAAAGTTAGGTAAAGGAACTCTCTGGCAAAAGAGCAAAGATTCATGGTTTTTGGATTAGAAATCATGTCTTATTGTGGGGCAAGAGGAGAGAACCAAAAGAAATGAGCAAAAAAAGTTGATTCCTAGTGGAGAAGTCCATTTGCCAATCATTGCTTCTGGGGAGAAAATGGTTTCTTGTTGATATATCAAGATAGAATGCCCTTTTCACTGCCTCATAGTGGGCAGCATTTGAAGCACTTCAATCCTTGAAGTATTAGATAAGATCAGCTTGTACATATGTATAATTTTTGTATAGTTTTTAGTTCTGTTTGGTGCTTTTCATTTTTGTTTATTTTTGGTGCCTTTATTTTTGGGTAGCATGACTCCGTATCCCAATGGCATATTTAAAGGCATTAGAGATTTTGGATTCTACTCCCTTTGATCATTTTTAAAATCGATGGAAGTTCCCCAATTGGAGCCAGTTGTTGTTCTAAAAATTTATCACTTGTTTTTGGGGACAACATATCAATTATTTTGGTCCTATAGGCCAAAATTCTTTCTTCCCTTCTCAAAAAATGTTTTGAGCACTCAAGTTCTTTAATTATTCAAGAATTTTCAGTCAAGGGACTTGTAGGCTCAACAAATTCAATAGCAATCTCTCATAAAGGAACAACTTCTGAATACTTAGATAATTTCAAGGCTGGTTCAACACTGAGGTTCAACCAAAAGGTCCATTGATAGGCTTCAAACAAATAGAATGAACCATTGAGCCATTGAACCCTGCTTCAGCAAGGTTCAAAGTTTAAAGGTTCAAAAAGAGTTAAATGCTCAAAAAGTTTAAAGAAGTTCAAACCACTTCGAAGAGTTCAACAAGTTTAAAGACTTTGACAAGTTCAAGCGACTTTGAAAGACTTAAAGAAAAGAAGGCTTCGAAGAGTAAAGGTTGAATGGTTGAACCATTGAACCTTGAACTAAAATGGTTCAACGAGTTCAAAGGTTCAACGAGTTCAATAAAATTTGAAGACTTAAACAAAAAAAGACTTCGAAGAAGGAAGATTGAACCATTGAACCATTAAACCTTGAACCAAAAGAGTTCAAAGTTCAAAGGTTCATTGAGTTCAATAAAGTTTGAAAGACTTAGAAGAATAAAAGATTTGAAGAACAAAGAATGAACCATTGAACTGTTGAACCTTGAATTAAAAGAGTTCAAAGTTCAAAGGTTCAACGAGTTTAACAGAAAAGAAAAAGATATAGAAAGTTTGAAGGACCAAAAGATTCAAAGAAAGAGAATGAACCGTTGAACCTTAAACCAAAATAGTTCAATGAGTTCAATAAAATCAAAAGACTTAAACAAAAGAAGACTTCAAAGAAGGAAGATTGAACCGTTAAACCATTGAACCTTAAACCAAAAGAGTTCAAAGTTTAAAGTTTCAACGAGTTCAATAAAGTTTGAAAGATTTAGAAGAATAAAAGATTCAAAGAACAAAGAATGAACCATTGAACCATAGAACCTTGAAATAAAAGAGTTCAAAGTTCAAAGGTTTAACGAGTTCAACAAAAAAGAAAAGGATCTAGAAAGTTAGAAGGACCAAAAGATTCAAAGAAAGAGAATGAACCGTTAAACCTTGAACCAAAATGGTTCAAATTTCAAAGGTTCAAAGGTTCAAGGAATTTCAAAATTTGAAAAGAAGCTTCAAGCAAAATAAGAAAGGAAAAGATTCCAGAACCAAGTTTGAAGAGATGGTTCAGCTGATTGAACTAAGGAGCCGATTGAACCAAGGAGCCGATTGAACTAAGGAGTTGATTGAACCAAAGAGCCAATAAGACTACCCAAACCATTGAACCATTGAACCGATGCACTCCAAAGGTTAAAAGGTTCGAAGTTCAACATGGTTCAAGTGACCAAGTGACAAATGACATCCCCATGGATGTGAAATTCAAGGTAATGAAATATCTATTGATTTTCAAATATGGCACGGACCCTGTGAACAAATTCAGTGACCAGCCAAACAAGAAGTTGAAAGATCTAGCACAAAGGAAAGAGATAGTCTGAGAGCTCAGATCATGAAGAAAAGGATAAAATAAAATAAAGAAAGAGGGAATGATAGAGAAAGACTCAAAATATCTGCAGGGAGTTATTTCTAGTAGGTGAAATAGTCCACCAGTTGGACATCAAAGAGTGTGAGCACTCAATAGCACGGCCTATTTTTCTAGATCAAGTAAAGGCAAAGTGGATAGCTATGCAAATATCAAGAAGAGCACCAGGCAGCCCATAATTCAAAAGGAGACATTTGACATGAATTGACATGACACAGTTAAAGTTGATGCCCTATTCCAGCATGGCCCCTTGACAAAATTTCAAATGCATTCAAGGCATTGAATGCAGCATGGGCCATTTTGCGAAACAAAGTGCCAAGTCTTTCTTGGCTGCTATATATTGTAATCTCTTATTTTATGGAAAGGAGATCTTTTTGTTATCAGAAGCAAAACTCTACCTAAATTGAAAGGCATTACTGAGACTTTGAGCTCAGATTGTTAATCATATTTCGTTATTTGAATGAGAAAACAAGTGACTTTTAAGACTTGTGCTGGAATTGCTTATATTGTTGAGAAAATTGTTCTTATGTCTATTTTTTGAATGCATTCTTGTCTATTTAATTAAATAATTAGAACTAGTGGAAGTAATTAGGAAGGTGTCCTAAAGTCGACTATGGAGATACTTTGTGCTACCACAATTGTCTTTAGTTTGTCTATTTTCTATTTCTGTGTAAAGGACCTTGGGATGACTTTGTGCCCTCATTGACCTTCATATTTCACTCTTTAGTTGTTGAGGTGGAGACTTTGTGCTACACTTTATTCTGTTATGTTATTGCATCCTGTTACATTTACTTGTCTCTACCAAAAAGATTCCTATTGTTTGCTGAACAACACATCTGAAAGAAGAGAAGTGCCTTCTGTCATTTCACCAAGATTTCTCCTTTAATTTGTGAACATCATCTCTAAAAAAAGAGAGATGGATGTTGTTATCCTACCCTTGAGTGTTATTTTTAGCTTATTTATAACATATATATATATATATATATATATATATATATATATATATATATATATATATATATATATATATATATATATATATGTCACCTCATAATTATAGGGGACCTCCCCTTGATGAGAGGAGAGATTTGTCTCCTTTTGATGTGGTCAACCTACACATTTGGTCAATAAATCTCCCTATGTTGTGGTGGAAACATCTATTTTGCCCATCAGTTAGCTGGTGACAAAATATTCACCCGAGAATTTTTGGTGACTCCGTTGGGGACACAACAATTTTATACAGTTTGAAGCTTCAAGATTCAAATTGAAGCATCACCTATATATTATCCATTATCATTATAGCCTTATCCATTTCCATTATATACTTTGATTTGTGAAACCAAAGATTCCATGGATCGAACATTTCATTGCTATTGTCTACTCTACCAGCTTCACGCCAATAGTTTTTGGTGACTCCATTGGGGATCAATGAGCATTTCCAATCTTTTTCCAGTCTTTTCAAATTGAAACTTTTCATATCACTAGGAAAAGATGTGAAGTAGGAAAGAACACTGCCATCTTCACGTCAATAGTTTTTGGCGACTCCGTTGGAGAAGAACGAGTAGTTTGAAGCCTCAATCTCTAAGCTAAAGTAGGGCTGATTCTTTTCTATTTTTATTCTAAAATCTGGTAGCTCCACACTATACAAGAAGCCATAAAGCTCAAGGTATTGTTGACCCTATTTTTGAGTTGGTGTAGTAGAGCAATTTTAATTTGTTTCCTCCACAACCTCACCTTCAACAAACTAAGAGTCTTCCTCCTACCAACACTAGGTCACTAATACAAGGTAGAGCTTCTTTTTCCTCTGTTAGTAGATCTTTTCCCATACATACCCCACCAAGATTTGTTATCCCCCATTTCCATAGTCATATAATGGTGGCTCAAGACCCCTGGGGTAATTCTTTTGGCCCGCTCAATTTAAGTCCACCTCTACATGAGATACCACGCAATTTAAGGAAGAATTTTCCCAAGTTATATGGTGATGGAAAGGTTCATCCTAATGAACATATTTTATCCTTCAACATAGCCTATGGCATAATAGGTGTGGAGTAGGAAGACATAGCAGTCAGGTTATTCATAAAGACATTATAAGGCACTATTGCAGACTGGTTCTATCATCTGCAGGCTCAGTCAGTAACTGACTGGAACACTCTCAAAGTTAAATTTGAAGCTAGGTTCAAACCTATAGAAGATGTGCATGCCCTATTAGCCCAACTCACACAAATGAAGAAAGAGCCTCATGAACCTATGAGGGACTTCATATCCAAGTTTGACAAGCTGAAGAATAGGATTCCTACCATTGCTTAGCCAATAGCTGAGAACCGTAAATGTTTTTTCATCAATTTTTATCTTTCAAAAGTGAGTTTTCTACTAAGACAGGCTAGCCACATAGACCTCACTGTGACACAGAATTTGGCCACGGAGGTGGAAGATGATCTCATCTTGGTGGGAAAGATAAGGAGAGATCCTAATAATGATAAATCTTCTTCATCTTCTAAAAATTTCTCTACAGGTACCACTAATCCAATGGTATAGAAGCTAACAATTAAGTTGCTAACTCTCAAAAAACAAATAGCACAAGAGATGTCTACTCCTCCTTCATACCAAGATATACCAAGGAGAACATTTCCCAATCAATCGTACCAAAGCAATATTGCTAGAAATCAAAGATAGCCAAATCACCTTCCCCACATGGGAAGCTTGCCATTGAAGCACCCCTAATCAACTCAGCAGTTGGATATCTTGAAACATAATCAAATTTATCTTTCCAACCTGATTTGAACCTAGAAGATGATGTTGATCTCTTTGCAGCGGACCAAGAAGAATCCACTAGTGACTCCAACATTGGTTTCCTAAATTATCAGGATGAACCCAGAAGTAAAGGTGAAGCATTTGATGGATCATACGTTGTATTCACCTGGTCTTGGAACTAGTCAGCTCAGTAATTTGATAAGATAAAATCAGGGGAAGGATCTCAACTAGCAATTTCAATTGTTAAACAAGGAACTTCTCTACCTTTCTAGCCAAAGGACCCAGTGAGTAACAAAAAAGTAAGTACTTCAAGTACACCTTCACCTTCAACTTCAATTTCAAAGATTAGTACCACCTCTCATAAAAACTAGAAAGATGAACTGCCTTCCTCTATTCCTAGTCTAGTTCAGTCATTTGACATAATCGACCATGTTAAGAAGAATAAAATTTAAATGACTGAGTTTCAATATTTGCAATCCAACCCTGAGTAGTTGGATAGATTAGTGGAATGTGTAAAGAATAAAACCATCCCTGTAGGACAAGAAATTCTTAAAGTAACTCTTGGTCCCCCCAAGAACACATTCACCTAGAATAACCTTATCATTACTCCTCTAGCTGCCCCTAGGAAAATAGAACCATTTTATGTTTTCCTGCTGATAAATAGACACCAACTAAATAATTGCATCATAGACTCAGGTGCATATGACAATGTCATACCTACCAAAGTAAAAAATTCTCTTAGACTCATGCTAACTAAGACTTTTGGGAGATGTCTTTCCATGAATAACAAATAAGTGCCACTACTGGGACAAATCAAGAACGTCTAATTTGCATTTGCGATATTCCTAGACAAGAGAATTAAGATGACAGTCCTGGTTGCTGATGTCTCAGCCTCCTACAGCATCTTTCTTGGATGAAATTTTTGAAAAGACATTAGTGGAGAGTTAAGTATGGACCTGTCTAAAGTGAGGATCCTTATGAAGGGCATCATGCAGAGATTGCTCCCTGAAAAGGAGGCAAAATATATTTTCACCCAAACATCGACCCCTGAAGCTCAAATTCTATTTGAGTCTTCAAGGGTGGGTAATTATTTATTTACCACAAAGGATGTCCCTATTTCAATAGATAAAAGTCTTATAGGTGGTGATCTAAAAAGTTTAGATAGGGCAGCAGAAGACTTAATAGAGCATAGTGCCACCCCAGAGGAACCCTCCCCTCTAAATGAAGACAAATATAAGGAAAAACTAGTTTTTGATAATGTCTAGATTCTAGAATTCAATGGCAGTTGTTCCTCTACCAATTATAGAGCTAGGATTGTGTTGATATCTCCTCAAGAAGATATTTTTGCATCTTTATACAAGTTGCAGTTCAACAACACCAACAATATTGCTGAATATGAATCGTTGTTGCTCAGATTGAAGGTCGCTCAAGACAGGGGCATCAAACTCCTTCATGCCAAAGGAGATGTGGAACTGATGGTTTTTTAGGTGAGAAATCTATGTCAAACCAAGAATA
Source organism: Torreya grandis (assembly GCA_037957365.1). Taxonomy (NCBI): domain Eukaryota; kingdom Viridiplantae; phylum Streptophyta; class Pinopsida; order Cupressales; family Taxaceae; genus Torreya; species Torreya grandis. Next base: position 1,720,507 of record JARHVA010000275.1, read on the forward strand.
AAATATTTCATCCTTACCACAATATAATTTGGCATCAAATTGAAATATTTGATGCTTTCAATATATCTGCAGTGCCCAGAGAGCTTCATAGTAGAGCTGATGCATTAGCTGTTTCAGCAAATCTCTTAGTTCCTCACCCAGATTTTAAGGGAGATAGGTACACTATCAAATTGGTCTTTTGACTAAGTGTGCCTAATAATGCTAACCATTGGCAGGTGTTGAATGGGGACCATCAAATCATGTGCTAGACTAAACTAGAAGAATAAAAAATTATGGTAATGGACCATATTGTTGCACGTCAAAGTCAAGTAAAGGAACTCTCTAGAAAGAGAGCAATGATTCATGGTTTTTGGATTAGAAATCAAGTCTTTTTGTGGGGAAAGAGGAGAGAACCAAAAAGAACGCATAAAAAAGTTGATTCTTGGAGGAAAATTCCATTCGCCAATCATCGCTTCTGGAGAGAAAATGTTTTCTTGCTAATATATCAAGATAGAATACCCTTTTCACTACCTCACAGTGGGTAGCATCTGAAGCACTTCAATCCTTGAAGTATTAGATAAGATTAGCTTATACATATGTATAATTTTTGTATAGTTTTTAGTTCTATTTGGTGCTTTTCATTTTTGTTTGTTTTTGGTGCCTTTCTTTTTGGGTAGCATGATTCCATATCCCAATAGCATACTTAAAGGCACTAGATATTCTAGATTCTACTCCCTTTAATTGTTTTTATAATCGATAGAAGTTCCCCAACTAGAGCCAGTTGTTGTTCCCAAAATTTGTCACTTATTTTTGGGGATAACATATCAACTATTTTAGTTTTGTAGGCCAAAATTCTCTCTTCCCTTCTCAAAAAATGTTTTGAGTGTTCAAGTTCTTCAATTATTCAAGCATTTTCAATCAAGGGACTCGCAAGTTCAACAACTTCAATAGGAAGGTTCTCATAAAGGAACAAATTCCAAACACTTAGGCAATTTCAAGGTTGGTTCAATGCTGATGTTCAACTAAAAGGTCCATCAGAAGGCTTCAAAAAAATGGAATGAGCCATTGAACCATTGAACCCTGATTTAGCAAGGTTCAAAGTTCAAAAGTTCAAAAAGAGTTAAGCACTCAACAAGTGCAAAGAAGTTCAAACCACTTCAAAGAGTTCAACAAGTTTGAAGACTTCAGCAAGTTGAAGCAGCTTTGAAAGACTTAAAGAAAAGAAGGCTTTGAAGAGTAAAGGTTGAACGATTGAATCGTTGAACCTTGAACCAAAATGATTCAATGAGTTCAAAGGTTCAATGAGTTTAATAAAATCAAAAGAATTAAACAAAAGAAGACTTTGAAGAAGGAAGATTAAACCATTGAATCATTAAACTTTGAACCAAAAGAGTTCAAAGTTCAAAGGTTCAACGAGTTCAATAAAGTTTGAAAGACTTACAAGAATAAAGGATTCAATGAACAAAGAATGAACCATTGAACCTTGACCAAAAGAGTTTAAAGTTCAAATGTTTAACGAGTTCAATAGAAAAGAAAAAGATCTAGAAAGTTTAAAGGACCAAAAGATTCAAAGAAAGAGAATGAATCGTTGAACCTTAAACCAAAATGGTTCAAAGTTCAAAGGTTCAAGGAATTTCAAAATTTGAAAGGAATCTTTGAGTGAAGGAAGGAAGTGGAAGATTCCAAAACCAAGTTCAAAGAGATGGTTCAGCTGATTAAATCAAGGAGCTGATTGAACCAAGGAATCGATTGAACTAAGGAGCCAATTGAACCAAAGAGCTGATAAGACCACCCGAACGATTGAACCATTGAACTAATGCACTCCAAAGGTTCAAAGGTTTGAGGTTCAACGTGGTTCAAGTGACCAAGTGACTAATGACATCTCCGTGGATGTCAAATTCAAGGTAATGAAATATTTGTTGATTTTCAAATATGGCACAGACCCTGTGAGCAAATTTAGTGACCAGCCAAAGAAGAAGCCAAAAGAGTTAGTAGAAAGGGAAGAGATAGCCCAAGAGCTCAAATCATGAAGAAAAAGATAAAATACAACAAAGAAAGAGGGAATGATGGAGAAAGACCAGAAATATCTACAAGAAGTTATTTCTAGTAGGTGAAATAGTCCACCAAGTGGACATTAGAGAGCGTGAGCACTCAATAGAGTGACCTATTTTTCTAGATCGAGTAAAGGAAAAGTGGACAACTACATAAATATCAATAAGAGGACCAGGTGGCCCATACTTCAAAAGGAGATATTTGAGATGAATTGACATGCCACAGTTAAAGCCGATGCCCTATTCCAGCATGACCCCTTGACAGAATTTCAAATGCATTCAATGCATTGAAGGAAGCATGGGCCATTTTGTGAAATAAAGCACCAAGTCTTTCTTGGCTGCTATATATTGTAATCTCTTATTTTATGCAAAGGAGATATTTTTTTTATCAGAAGCAAAACTCTACCCAAATAGAAAGGCATTACTGAGACTTTGAGCTCAGATTGTTAATCATATTTCATTATTTGAATGAGAAAACAAGTGAATTTTTAGACTTTGTGTTGGAATAGCTTGTGTTATGTCTATTTCCTAAATGCATTCTTGTCCATTTAATTAAATAAGTAGAACGAGTGGAAGCAATCAGGAAGGTGTCCTGAAGTCGACTGTGGAGAGACTTTGTGCTACCACAATTGTCTTTAGTTTGTCTGTTTTCTATTTTTGTGTAAAGGATCTTGGGATGACTTTGTGCCCTCATTGTCCTTCTTATTTCACTCTTTGGTAGTTGAGGTGGAGACTTTGTGCTACACTTCATCTCATTGTGTTATTTCACCTTGTTACATTTACTTGTCTGTACTAGAAAGATTCGTATTGTTTGTTGAACAACACTTCTGAAAGAAGAGAAGTGTCTTTTGTCATTTCACCAAGATTTCTCCTTTTATTTGTGAAAATCATCTCTATAAGAAGAGAGATGGATGGTGTTATCCTACCCCTGAGTGTTATTTTCAACTTATATATATATATATATATATATATATATATATATATATATATATATATATATATATATATATATATATATATATATATATATATAGTACTTTATAGTTATAGGGAACCTCCCCTTGATGAGAGAAGAGATTTGTCCCTTTTTGATGTGGTAGACCTGCACATTTGGCCAATCAATCTCCTTATGTTGTGGTTAAAACAACTTATTTTGCCCATCAGTTAGCTGGTGACAAAATATTCACCCAACAAATATGTAATCTATCATATCTAATAGAGAAGACCTATGAATTATGTAATCTCTTGAAGGAAAAAAATCTGATTCAATAATGTTGTATATTTTAATACAATATCTTGCTTTTCTATTATAACATCTTTCAAGTAACCTCAAGATAATAATCATAAATATAAAGTAAAACAAATTTGAGATAAATAGATTTTCAATCAAAAGAGTAATGAAAATAAACTTAAATCATTAAAATATAAAAGACAACAAACATCAAAACAAAGGGAAAGAAACAAAGGTACAACAATAACTAATCTAAGAGAAAGCTAACAAACCATCAAAGGAAACGGGGAAAACAACAAAGTAAACTAAACAAGATTAAAACTAAAGACTAAAACAATTAAACTAGTCTAAAATAAATCTAATAAACTATCTAATCTAAATCTAAGTCTAATAAACAATCTAAACAAAGACTAAACTTATAAACAATCTAAATATAAAATATATCTATAAATTATTAATCTAAAATCTAATTAAGTATAATAATTTATTTAAACTATATCTAAATTAAAATAAATAACTAATCAAAGAAAACAATCTATTTTTAAGAAAATAAACAAGGATATATATCTAAGAAAATAACTTAAACCAAAAATAAAGAGTAAATTAAAACAAACTAAAAGATAAAATAAATTAAATCAAAAAAATAGAAGAGGGAAATAGATTAATAAATGAAGTAAACTATATTAAAAATTAAAGTCAATATAAAGTACAATAAAATTTGTGAGTCTCAATAAGGGGAGTTGTCTTAGCAGAAAAGATAGGTTTTATTTGAGAAACCATATTTTTTTACAAATATTTGAGAGACAATTTTTACATTCAAAATAGATCAATGAAATGTCATAAACAATAATTTTTTTTATCATTAATCAAGTTGATTACTTAGATTTTGAACATAGAACTACAAATAACAATCATCAAAAGATGTTAAACTTGACAAACTTCAAATAATATATTATAAATGATAATAAGAAATGGATATACCTACGTTGTTTAAGAAATTACTCAATCCTTAGATAAATTACCATTGAGTCTATCTGCAAAAGTCATGCTATCTTAGAGAAATTGAATATAAAAGAGAGAGTGATGAATTATTGACATCACAAATATATAAGTCTTCAATAACTATATTGTTTCTTTCCTTCAAATGATTCCTTGATCTCCTTTTATGTTTTAAATTTGATTTGAAAGAAGATACAACTAACCTTAGTTATTATTTTAGCTTAACTAATTAATTTTAAAAGTCAATTAATTATAAACAATTATTAGTTAAGGTTAGGTTTAATTAAGACTTAAAAAGTCTTGATAGATCAAGTTTTTGAATATAGACTAAGTACAATCTAATGAGTGAGGACCCTTATCAACTAATAATAAAATATAATAACATATATCAATACAAATAGATAAATCAAAGTTTAAAAAAGTTTTATTTATATCAATCATAATTCATCTTTCTAAAAATTAACTTAAGCATATATATATATATATATATATATATATATATATATATATATATATATATATATATATATCATAAAATTAAATTTTTCTATACTTTCCAAAATATCACCACCAAAATATCAAAATTGAAAGTCAAAGTTTATCAAATCTGAAAGTATAGAAAACTGTCAACTAAAGTTTAACTAAAAATAAAAGTTCATCCTATTGACATCTAGTAATCATCAAAATCTAAAAAGACATCAATTGTAGGCTTTCCTTACTCATTGATGCATTCATTATACTCTATCTCAACTACTGGGAGGTGAACCAAATTTGTTCTTGAATTAGTTGAAGGATCATCTATCTCCAACTTAATCCATTTGACAACTCTGACCTCAATTGGATGATCTATGCTATTTAGACTATCTAAACACTTATCTGAAGTACTTACATGAATTTAAATCACACACTTCCGACTACTTGAAGGTTGTTCCTTAAGAATTAATCTCTTGCATCTTAAAATGGGATCCTTTTGAGAAGATGAAGGTTCATTAAGAATAAAAGGTAGGGTAAGATTAACAATTTTTTAGCATGAAAAATTTCAATATCAAACTGAGTGGCTTCATGAATAGGCTGAGCCTCACTAATAGGTTGAATTTTTTCAAGATTGAGTCACTAGATTGGTAAATGATGCAGATTATTTTGCAAATGGTGAGAGGAACTACTATGAGAAGGGGTCCTAGCACCAAATCTACATCTATGAAACCTCGATTACCCCTATGATTGATTGGATTGAAAGGCAAATTATTTAGAACATTCTAAAACTTGGGATCTACTACATCAAAGTAGATGTACATCCTAACACCTCTATGAAATCTAGGTCCAAATCTCCTAGCCCTAAAACCACCCCTTAGGAAATTTCTATTTAGGTTCTACTAATGTCCATTATCAAAATTCTGACCCCAACCTCTATTATCATTATTCCTATTTGATTTGGGCTTATCCTATCCAGACATCCTAAGCAATTGAAATAATTTCAAGAAAAACTAATTATCATGATTGAAAATCAACACACACATATCTAACATAAAAATCAACTGTATTTCAAACAAATGGTCACTTATCAACAAAATTTCTAAACTATCTTTGATTGTAATGAAAATGAATTGCCTCAGCTATATCAATATCAACACCACAAAATTTTATTTAATTTCACCAAAAATATCCTTTGAAATAAATCTAAATAAAATTATATTAATATTATTTTATTTTCACAATATTCTACTCCTTTGAACTTTGTTTTTGTTGTAAATATGAAATCACATATATATCTTTGTCAAATTAATTTATACGAATTTCTAAATCAATTCAATCATATCAATTCTTCTTATTCATCTTCAAACTATAACTATATCACTTAGTCAGAATCAAATAAGAAACTAAATCATCAAAACAAGAACTTTGAACAAAACTTGTTTTCCAAATTATAGTTTTGTTGCAATTATAACATCTCTTACTGAATTAACTATACATGAAAATATATTTCAATAAAACCACCTACCTTTCTACTATTTATTTATTTATTTCCAATATCATAACACTTATCACTGGCCCTCAAATCATTATTATTTCGATATTCAACTTCAAAGCAAAACCCAGAACTTCTAGATTGAGGTGCAAAACCAGAAACACCCTCATTATTTTTGGAAATAAACTATAAATTTATCCTTCAAAGTGAGAATTCAAAACTAAAACTAATACATGAAATTATGACTTTAACATTCCAAAATATAAACTCACATTTATATTTTCAAATCACTTCAAATGACTTCTCTATATCATGGCCGACCAACTACCATTCAAACATTTTGTGTATCACTAAAACATAACCATAAATTTGAAATTATCTAATACCAAACAAATTTTCATAGAAGACTAAACCAATAAACCCATCCATAAAATATCTCTATGCATATTTAGACTTATCTCATGTCAAAACCCCAACACATCTCAACATGTCTCCAAACCTAACCTGATAAGTTTTGAACTATATCATTCAACTTAATAGGGACTCAAAACATAAATCATATTTCTAAAACCAGAAAATAAAATATATCCTTTTCGATATTTGTTTATTTCCAACATCTGAATGAAGACTTAGAACAAACTTTTAATAAATCAGACTTTTGAATGTTTCATTCTTAACAAACCCTATATGCACATGTTATCAAAACCCAAAATTGAAAGATAAAGTCTAACAATTCTTCCATTATTTCAATATTTGATACACTATATGATCATGCATAATCATTCTTAAAAAAACTATGACTCTATTGAGACTGTGAAAATAAATGTGTTTACATGCTCAAATACACTCATGAAACCATTTTAAAATCAAGTCAAACACACAAAATTACCTTTTGATATTTTTGCAGAGCTCAACTCTTTAATGTTGGGGATCAACCAACAATGGATTACACTTGTGAAAGCAATAAACGCGGAAATAAATTAGATAGATAGGTAATTGAAATGATAAATAGCACAGAACAAGATATACAAGAAAACACCCTGAAAACTTGTATTGAAACTCTTTACAATAGGAATACAATTTGAAGAAACTTCGTTCTTCCACACCTCTCTCAGATGCACACAAGATCTCTCACTAGATCTCTATTCCACAAGAGCTCTCTCTCAAGTACAATCAAATCCAACAACCTGGATTGATGCAACTCAATACTGTCCTTCAAACATTCACAATGTTCTACTCATACAGTTCAACTCTCTTACACACAATAGCTAAGAAGATCTTTCCTACATATAGAAAATAGGAAACTTAAGCATGCCATTACAACAAACAGTTAACCTCTTCAACAAAGGCTCTAAAAATAACGTAGCTAATAATAGAGACGCGAGTTTGAGTTCACAACTCAAACTCATCATGCAAACACTCGCTTCTGTCCTCGGAAATCGCTTTCTGGACACGCAGGTAACTGACGTCGGTTCCTGTCTGTTCGCCTGTGACCGTCACCGGCCGACCCTTCTGTCGACGTCGGCGCCTCTGTAACTGCAACTGACTGACGTCGGTCGCTCCTGACCGACGCCGATGTCTGTGTAGACCCAAAACTATTTTGTATGCTCCTTGGTGAAGCTTTTAGCTCCACACCCTAACAATCTCCCACTTGGAGATAAACCAGCTGCACCAGTACCTGTACAGCAATATCTTCTAGCTCCTCCATCTTCAACTCAATCATGAAGACCAATAGAAGTTGAATGAAGATTCAACTTCTCCTTAGTAACCGGCTTTGTTAGCATATCAGCAGGATTCTTGTCTGTATGGATTTTCTCTAGCTTCAACTCACCATCTTCCAATACCTGCCGTATGAAGTGGTACCTTAGCTGTATGTGCTTGGTTCTTGAGTGAAACGCTGAGTTCTTAGCCAAATGGATTGCACTCTGACTGTCACTATACAATCTGCAACTTCCATGCTCCCTTCCAAGCTCTACTAAGAATCGTGTCATCCATATCATCTCCTTGCTAGCTTCTGTAGCTGCAATATATTCTGCTTCTGTAGTTGACAAGGCTACAACCTTTTGTAACTTAGATATCCAACTAACCGCTGTTCCACCTACAGTAAAAACATAACCTGTGGTGCTTCTCCTGCCATCCAAATCCCCTGCCATATCTGAATCTACATAGCCATGTAGAGAAGTATCTGAACCTCCATAGCACAAGTGTCTACTGCTGGTTCCTCTCAGATATCTAAGGATCCATTGAACTGCTTTCCAATGTTCCTTACTTGGATTAGCCATATACTTACTTACCACTCCCACTGCTTGGGCAATATCTGGTCTAGTACATACCATTGCATACATCAAACTTCCTACCGCGGAAGAATATGGAACCTTACTCATGTACTCTACCTCTTCATATGAATTGGGACATTGTTCTTTACTTAACTTGAAATGTCCAGCCAAAGGTGTGCTTACCGGTTTAGCATCCTGCATATTGAACCGTTTCAACACCTTGTCCACATAATCTTCTTGAGACAATATCAACCTGTGATTTTTCCTGTCCCTCTTAATGCTCATGCCAAGGATTTTCTTTGCTGCTCCCAAATCCTTCATAGCAAACGTTTGAGCTAATTTTTCCTTAAGCTCTGAGATGTCCTGCATGTGAGACCCTGCAACCAGCATGTCATCTACATACAACAATAGAATAATGTATCTACCGTTATCAAATCTCTTGAAATACACACAATGGTCTGATTGACACCTACTGTAGCCATGCTCAATCATAAACCTGTCAAATTTCAAGTACCATTGCCTAGGAGCTTGCTTGAGGCCATACAAGCTTTTCTTCAACCTGCACACAAACTTCTCCTTACCCTTGACCTCGAATCCTTCTGGTTGTTCCATATAAATTTCCTCATCCAAGTCTCCATGAAGAAACACTGTCTTAACATCTAGCTGCTCAAGATGCAAATCCTCAAAAGCAACCAAAGACAATACAACCCTTATTGAAGTCATTTTTACAACTGGAGAAAAAATCTCGCCAAAGTCAATACCTAGCTTTTGTGCGAATCCTTTTACCACTAATCTGGCCTTGTATCTCATCTGACCATCCTCACTTTCCTTTAACCTGTAGGTCCATCTGTTCTTCAGTGTTCTCTTACCAGCTGGCAATTCAACCAAATCCCATGTTTGGTTCTCTCTTAAGGACTCCATCTCCTCAACCATGCCACGCTCCCACTTACTCTTGGACTCCACCTGTAATGCTTCTTCAAAACTTTCTGGTTCTCCACCATCAGTTAGCAATAAATAATATAAGGAAGGAGAATATCTAATTGGAGGCTTACTCACCCTTTCAGACCTCCTGATGGGTGTCTTAGACTCGTTCTCAACAAACTGTCCACCCAAGTTTTCTGACAGTGACCGACCTCGGCCACCTGTAGACCTGTTACAGGCCGACGTCGGTTCTGCCTGACCGACCTTGATTCCTGGTCTGCCGACGTCGGTCTCTGTATGACCGACATCGGTTTCTGTACTGCCGACGCCGGTTCCTAACCTGCCGACGTCGGTCTCTGTGTTTTCCTGTAAGTGATTATTTCTTTTTCCCGCGAGCTCATTTTGGACCATAACTTCATCCAATTCACCATTGCTCTGCCCAGATTGATCCAGCTTCCTTATCTGATCACTGTACATCACTCTTTCATTGAAAACAACATCACGGCTCCTAATTACCTTGTTAGTTCCTAGATTCCAAAATCTGAAACCAAAGTCATCTGAGCCATAGCCAATAAACGTGCACCTCATAGACTTAGCGTCAAGCTTCTTTCTATTTTCCTTATCTATGTGCACAAAGGCTTCAGAACCAAAAACTTTGAGATATGAGAGATCTACCTTTTTACCTGTCCATGCCTCTTCTGGAATTCCACCATCCAGAGCTGTAGAGGGTCCTCTGTTGATCAGGTACACTGCGGTGTCAACTGCTTCTGCCCAAAACTCTAAGGGCAACCCTGCATGCAATCTCATACATCTTGCACGCTCCATAATAGTTCTGTTCATCCTTTCAGCAATACCATTCTGCTGAGGTGTCCTTGGAACCGTCCTTTGCCTACGGATTCTGTGAGTGTAACAATACCAGTTAAACTTTAGACTGCAGAACTCACCGCCATTATCGGATCTCAAGCACTTCAATCTTCTGCCTGTTTCATTCTCAACCATGGCTTTCCAAATCTTAAAAGTCTCAAAAACATCAGATTTCTTTTTAATACAGTAGATCCATACCTTCCTTGTAGCATCATCTATGAATGTGACATAGTACCGTGATCCGCCAATAGAGGCTACCTGAGCCGGTCCCCACACGTCTGTGTGAACAAGCTGCAACTTTTGCCTTTTCTTAGTAGACCCAATCTTGAGAAAACTAACCCTTTTCTGTTTTCCAAATACACAATGCTCACAAAATTCTAGATCCAAACTTTTCAAATCTGAAAGCATACCTTTAGACTTAAGAATTGACATCCCCTTCTCACTCATGTGGCCAAGCCTTGAGTGCCACAATTTAGCATCCACATCTGAAGTAGATAAAACTGAAGGAGATTTGTTAATAACACAATTGCACAAATAGAGAGTACCTTCTCTCTTACCTCTGGCCATAACGAGTGCACCCTTGGTCACCTTCCAAGAATTTGCTGTGAGAGTTACTGTACAACCCTCATCACCTAGTTTACTTGCAGAAATCAAATTTCTCTTCAAACTAGGAACATGCATCACATCTCTCAACACCCACGTGTTGCCATTCTGCATCTTTAGCTGCACTTTACCTTTGCCAGTAATCTTACAAGGTTCGTCATCCCCTAAGTATACTATTCCAAAATCCCCTTGGATATAGTCACTGAAATATTCCCTGTTAGGAGTAGCATGAAAAGATGCACCAGAATCTATTACCCAAGATTCTATATTATTATGCAGAGAGAAAATTAAAGCATCGTGTGTAATACCTGCAATCTTGGCTTCTTCCTTTCCTTCGTGTTGGTTGTCCTCCTTGGGCTTTGACCAATAATCTCTGCTTATGTGCCCCATCTTTCCACAGTTCCAGCATTGTGGCTTCCTGCCATTTCTGGATTTAGATCTGCCTTTCCCTTTAGACTTAGATCTTGCTCTGCCTTTCTTGCTCTTCTCTTTTTGCCTTCCCCTGCTCTCAAAACTTAAAGCGTTCCCGGATGCCTCTTCTGTGCTTTTCCTGCGTATTTCCTCATTCAAGATAACACTAACAACATCCTCTACTTTCAAAATATTTGATGCAGATGCAGTATTAGAAACTGCCATTACTAAGCCATGCCAGCTTTCAGGCAAAGAACATAATATCAAAAGAGCTTTTATTTCATCTTCAAATACAATATTGACTAAACTTAACTGATTAACAATACCATGAAAATCATTTAGGTGATTAGAGGCAGATCCACCTTCTTGCATATGCAAATTAAATAACTGCTTCATTAAATATACCTTATTTGAAGCTGAGGGTTTTTCATACAGATTTGCTAACGTAGTCATTAACTCTACCGTAGTTTTTGCCTGTGACAAGTTAGATATCACAGTGGAGGCCAGACTCAGTCTTATAGACCCAAGAGCCTTTCTGTCAAGAACTTCCCATTCTTCATCCTCCATGTCCTTGGGCTTCTTTGCTATCCCACCTAACGGTAAGTAAAGATCCTTCTGATACAGATAATCCTCTATCTGCATTCTCCAGTGTTGATAGTTCTTGCCATTAAACTTTTCCATTCTCAACTTACTTTCTTCTGCCATTGCTTCTCCCACTCAAACAGAAATCCCTGTGAGCAACCTGTAATCCAAACAGACTACACAGATCTGAACAACCTATTAGTGAACCTGAGCTCTGATACCACTTGTTGGGGATCAACCAACAATGGATTACACTTGTGAAAGCAATAAACGCGGAAATAAATCAGATAGATAGGTAATTGAAATGATAAATAGCACAGAACAAGATATACAAGAAAACACCCTGAAAACTTGTATTGAAACTCTTTACAATAGGAATACAATTTGAAGAAACTTCGTTCTTCCACACCTCTCTCAGATGCACACAAGATCTCTCACTAGATCTCTATTCCACAAGAGCTCTCTCTCAAGTACAATCAAATCCAACAACCTGGATTGATGCAACTCAATACTGTCCTTCAAACATTCACAATGTTCTACTCATACAGTTCAACTCTCTTACACACAATAGCTAAGAAGATCTTTCCTACATATAGAAAGTAGGAAACTTAAGCATGCCATTACAACAAACAGTTAACCTCTTCAACAAAGGCTCTAAAAATAACGTAGCTAATAATAGAGACGCGAGTTTGAGTTCACAACTCAAACTCATCATGCAAACACTCGCTTCTGTCCTCGGAAATCGCTTTCTGGACACGCAGGTAACCGACGTCGGTTCCTATCTGTTCGCCTGTGACCGTCGCCGGCCGACCCTTCTGCCGACGTCGGCGCCTCTGTAACTACAACTGACCGACGTTGGTCGCTCCTGACCGACGCCGGTGTCTGTGTAGACCCGAAACTGTTTTGTATGCTCCTTGGTGAAGCTTTTAGCTCCACACCCTAAAATTTAAACTCAAAGTTTGGACAAAAACCTTGAAACTAAAGTGATATATCAAACATGCATGCATATATTTCCTGGTTCTTCACATAAACAAATGAAATTGTAGGATGTTACGAATGAATAAATATTATCCTGCTCACCATAACTTTATGATAAACCATGTAATAACCATTTTGACATCTTTATGAAACAAAATACACTGAGTTTATTCTTAAAATTTACAATCTCAATGAAGATTATAAAAATGTAAACGACATGCTCGACATACCATATCAATTTTATTATTAATAGAGAACCAAAACTAGATGCAGTTTCAACAAGCAAAGATTCAAATATTCTCAAAATGTTTCAACCTTTACTGATAAATCCATATATTCCTATTTCACCATCTGTTGAGAACTAAAACTTTATAACTATTTGTTTCAACATCTTATACACCAAGAAGAATATAACACCATTAAAATGTAAACATCATTTATTTATTTTGAAACATGCACTCATAGATTAAACCCATAACTTATCTCAATATATCAATATGCAAACCAAAAATCCATTTTTTTCATGCATGTAACTAAAAACTTAATCAAAAAAATTAAAAATACACCTTAAATGCATTCATATTACTCATGGCATACCTAGATGTGCTTATATGTAATCTTTTTACTTGAAAAACCCATCTACAACTCAAAATCCAAACTGATAGATATTTCTTTCCATGAGAAAGCTTGAAATAAATGATCAGAATAATGAAAAGAATGTTATTTTTAATGCAAGTATCTCAACATAACTACCTTAATTATGTGTCTATTAGTCATTGGTTCACCAAAATCAATGCTACCACTTATCAATTTCACCACCTAGGTTAGCTGACTATCAAACTTAGAAACTACCAAACTCTTTACTAAACCCTTAACTAATTTTCATGAATCAAGGAATGTACCTTAAGCATTAAATCCCTAAAACCACCAAAAATACTTCAAATATCTTGAATCCTTGAATATGGATATACATTAACTCCTTTTCTAGCTCAATGTGTCATGATGGACCATTGAATAAACTATCAACTTCTTGCCAACTCACCATTTAGAAGTCTCGAGGCATATATTTATTTCTTTTGAAATCTCCAATATTTATGTCTTTCAAAAATATTTATTTCAAGACATAGACTTAGGTTAATCCAATTAACCTTTCAAACAAAACTTTATGCCCTAAAATTCCCATTCCTTGAGCATAAACTTAGTGCTTTAAAACATTCGAAGTGATTGTGACCAATAGACTTATTAATATCATTTCTAAAACTTAGGATAAATGACCCTAGGATAGGAACCTTTCAACACATAAAGTCATATTACTTTAAAACTTAAATTTATATAATGTTTGAATTAAGATCCTTTAGAAAAAATTAATCCAAATATCATACCAACTTGATCATATCAATATTTTCAAAATTTTCCCTATATTATGACTGAATTTTGCCTAATTGAGGTCCATTTATCAAATTGAGAAATCATATGATTTCATAAATAAATTTTATAACAAATCAAAAGAAGTATTGATTTGAAAAACTATATAGCTTTCTTAAACTATAAATTATGACTGAAGCATCTATATAATTACAATTTAACAAATGAACTAAAAGAAGAATCATTATAATTGATTAATAAACCATTCTAATCTGACTCAAACCAAATATCAAATTGCCAATGTATACCAAATTAGTCATCATAGACTATTCAAATTATCAAAACTAAAAGTATAATCTAAAAATTGTTATGATAATCCACATTTACTTATATCAAAATAGATATCTAAAAATATCATAGCAAATATATATGCTTCCAATTTTTAAACCACACAAAGTGATCCTATTCTAAACTAAAAATTCTATATCATAATCTAAATAACCAACTAAGAAGCAAAAGGACTGATCATAAACACTCACAGTGATAAATATATATGCACATTTTATTCATTTACCCATTATGATTTTTGAAATCAATAAAAATATAAACATGAATTCATCAACCAATCATCATCAATTCATAATTAAAAATATGCATCCAAATATATTACTAATTGACCAGGTCAATGGCATAGTTTTAAAATTTATGGCTAAGTCATCTCTATGAAAGAAAAAGTATTAGTTTTATAAAAATTGAGGGGGTGTGAAAAATAGGCATAACACCTATATTCCTCTCATTCTTATGATAAGGAATCAAACTTTACTATTATTGAATCCCTTTTCTACCCTTTATTACATTTTTTGTGATTTGAAGTAATTCAAATTATTTCATATTTTATCTCTCTTGATTTCTTTTCATTTCAATCCACATTGGATAAAACAAGGTTGAAGTCAAGATAACACTTTTATTTCACCTGAATTTATGAGACTCTTAGACACCATGATCCCTGAGTTCTCTCTCTTAGCAACCAAATATTAAGTGTTCAAATGAAAATCATATTTATCACCCATGTTTAGTTTTCCAAATCTGTATGGAGGAGTAAAAAATTCATAAAAAAATTTAAAATCTAAATATTTTGAAATAAAAAACAATGATATATAAAATGCAACATACAAATCTCAAAAGTTAAAAACACACAAAAAGATGTGATTACAATCACATCTCTTATCTCCACTCAAATCTCAAACTCCACAATTATCCTCACAATAGAGCCAAAATCTATTGGGGTGCGGTAGTCCAGTATATTGGAATATTATAATTCAACAAACTCTATGGTGCTACCAACTTTCTCTACAAGTACCCAATCTTCACAATAGATCGATGACTCTGTGAGGGGTCCTGAGGAATGGGAAACATATTGTGGGAAGGTAGGTCCATTTTAATTTTCATACATATAACCTTCATGGGATGATCTACATACTTCATTTGTTGACCTAATACTTGTGTGGCTAGGAGAAGTTCTTCAAAGTCCTTAAGGTCGAAAGTCCTCTTGTTTTGATAAACCTAATTTCAGTGTCTTGACTTTGATAAAGAGTTCCTCTACCTTGGTTTTTCCTTCATTATCTCCTCTCCCCATTTCATTTCCCTCCTTAATAGGCATGTGTATTCTAAATATATTTCCCCCTCTTGTATAATTTTTTTTTCACATCTTAAAAAGATGCCTGCATTATTTTGTTTCATTTTTATCTATCTTTTGAGCAAAACAATATACTTGAGTAACTATGGATTACTTTTTTACACCATGGCTCTACATTTTTAGGCTTGATTTGAATTCTTTTACCATTTATCATTATTGTACCACCCTTTTTATGGACACCTAAGTCCATTTCTACTTTCATGTACTTTTTCTGTTAATGAGTGAGGTTAGCTTGTTACTTCTCACTCATCAATGTTGTTTTCCCTTTTATACACCTTTTTCCATTGATGATTGAGTAAGGATTGTTACTACTCACTCATAAATATTGTTTTACCATTTTTTGCTTGACCATATTTATTTAAGGATTGCTAATGCTTTCACATTGAGGTTTGATTACCATCCTTTTTGACATGTGTCTTTGGTTTGACTTGATGAGTTTGTCTTTATTACTTAAGGTTTAATTGTTTGAGTTTTTTTGTCTTTAATAGCCTTGGATTTTTGGTTACTTGATTTACTCTAAATTTTGACTTGGTTATTTGGTCTAGAATAACACTTATCAGCCCAGCTTGCCAAATTTACAAGTATGTCCCATCCACATATCATCAATTATCTTGGCTTTCCTACATTTGTTTGTTTTTACTCTTTAGTTTTGTATTATTAAGTTTGTCAAAATTAGTCTCTGCACTCTACAAAATCAAAATTTCAAAAATAGTAGATAACCATCTAGAAATAAAGGTAATTTAAGATATGCATTACATTTAATTTTTAGTTATTTCCCTTTTAGTCATTTAATTTCAGTTATTTTTGCTTTAAAATACTACAACTTATTTTTAGCCTCAGTGTTGTGTGTAACTATGTTATTTATTGAATCACCATCCCCTTAGTGCACCTGAGTGGCACATGATGAGCTTAGAGTGAGGCATATGTATACACATAATATTTACAAATTTTATCAATTACTGATGCTTTCTATCTTGTAATAACCCATCAAGACTCAATCTTTATGAGTGCACTCCCTAAAAGATGCATTGGGAAAGGGGTGGGAAGACCATTGGTGCTTCACAAGATTATTGTAACTTATTTACACTCATCACCAATCCAACTAGCTCCTAAAACATTACCCTAAGTTATTAATTCTCTTTTGCACACTCCTGTAGTCATTTCCCACCTTCCATCCCTCTTTTTCTCACCTTAAACCCCTTTTGATAGTCTATAGTACTAACTCAACTAGGTCGACCATGTACTCTTATGGGTAAAATTTATTTAGGGTGTAGGTTAGATCTTGGCCAACCTAGCTCATGACCTAGTGAATTTTTGTCCATAATAGGACTAGGTCAACTGGGTTGACCCTGTTAGATGAATTTTTTTGAAAGGATTAGGGTTAAATCCATCTATATATACAAGTTAATTTCATCATTAGTTACCTATGAAAAATATTTATTATTTGCTTGCACTTATTTAAAATTTTCTCTTCCACTATTCTACTTGAAGAATCTTAGCTTAGGTTTTTTACTTGGAGAATCTAGTTTGGTGGAGAAGTCTTGGGTGCTTTGGCCTTTCTTAGTGATCCTTAAAAACCAAAAAAACCTCTTGTGAATCCCCTTTGGTAAAAGGAGAGATTGATTCTCGATGGGTTCATCTTTCAGGTAAGTATTCTCTAACTTTGTTCTTCTCTTTAGTAGATATAAGTAGCATAAGTATTGGCTTCGAATAATATCACTCTACGTCTCCATGCATTAGGGTCTTACTCATACATAGATTAATTGAGATTATCCTATGAATGTTTATTTTTTTAATAATCTCCATGTTATGCCACAAGCTTTGGTGAATAATAGATTAGATTTTTTTCTTTACTTGTTATTAGTTTGGTGAATATGAAAACATAAGACCTAGTTAGGGTTATTACATGATTGTGCTTGATTTGAGGCTTTGAAACCCTCCCTATAATTGTTTATTTTTATAAGAAATCCTCTAATTTCCTCTGGTGGATACACATATTGGTCATGTTCCTAATTATCTAATGTATCCCCAATCAGAAGTGTAAGTATGATCTATCTTCTCCAAGTTAAGATTGATTTATAGACATGATGCATTTTTTTATCTATCTTATTTTTGACTCATTAATTGTTATAGATAAAAAACAACACATACAAAATCCACCTATAGTTTCCCATCCTTGACATAAAGTTTACCTAATCAACATTGTCAATCCTTAATCCCATCTCTATTTCCCTCATTATTATCAGTTCTAGCTTCATCTTATATCATTCACATTTTTGGATGACATTGACTGGGTATAACCAACCTGATAGAGTATATATTTTCTCATGATTCATTCATCCCAATCTCTCTCATTTTTTTAGTCCTAGCATTAACCAAGAGATTTGTCTTCTTATAATCTCAAAAACTAAAAGATCTTGGAGATTTATTTCTACACAACTTGATGCTCTTAATGAGCACTATGGCACTATTGAAGTCTTTTAGTTCCATTATGAGAACCCATTTCCACCACCTATTTTAAATCCCATCCTACCTAATAATAAACCCAATCTATAGCCCATCCATTATGTCAATTGCCTCAGGCTAACCTCAGGGAGTTGTTTGCATAGTTTAATGTGTGTTATTCACATGTACACAATTACTCAATTGTATATTTCCTAATTTCATGCTAAAAACAAATGATAAATACACATTATGAGAGGTTAATTCTATGGTGATAGTACTGTGAAGAGGCATCAAGGAAGGATTGATCAGAACATGGTAGTTATTAAATATTGATCCAAATGCATATTCAATAAAAAAAGGTCAATGTTAATACATAATGGACAAAGGCAATCATTACCAAAAATATAATCTAAATCCATACATTTACTTGACATAATCCAAACAAAAAAAACATATGCATATTTCGTGTAATTGTCAGAGGTGTATGGAATGCAAATTGAATCCTTTCATATCTACAAATCACCTCTTGATCAATTCATGTTAGAATAAAAATACAAATCAAGATTCTAAACATTTTAAAATAAAAAATAAGCTATTCATTTTACCATAACCCACTCTAATACCATGAAAAAATTGAACATAATCGAAGAATGACAAGATTCAAACACGTCGAGCTCTAAATATGCATATCAGAGATGTGAAGAGAGAATTTATTTTCAATGAAAAGAATCAATATTTAGTATAATAACAACTTATTGGATCAATAATTTCATTAAACATATATTATATGAGAGGTTATTAAATAGGTAGAATGAGTGGAGTGGGAACCAATTAAACAAAGTGGAGTGGTGGCCTCACCCACTTAGAGTGGAGTTTGTACTCACTAGACAAATTGGAATGCTGGCCTCACCTACTCAGAGTGGAGTGTGAACTCACTAGACAAAGTGGAGTTATGACCCCATCCACTCATTAGTGGAGTAACTATTTCAAAAATACCCCTAAGTGACCTCATAAATCCACTTAAGCAAGGTTAAAACATATGTAGGAAAAACCACATAATGGAGGTAAAAAAAGAACCTATACAAATAGAGAACCATGATTAATGTATTTATTTCAACTAAAATGATGTATCTATAGAATAAATAAATTTTTAATAATTAAATATCCAATTAAAAAACCATACTTGTAAAATACTGACTAGACATTGTTTTTTATATAATACCAAATGAAAGGAAACAACTAGTCATACAAGCATGACCCTTGTAATTAATAGTTAATGTATTACTATAATATGCAACATTCCTACACCACTTAAGCATAGGAAGTGAATCAATCGTAAATGAAATCCATATGACATTAGTCACCATTGGGAGTAGAATCTCATAGTATGAGGGAATTGGCTAATATCCTTTCTAATTCAAGTTTTTGCTTTTTTTAGCACTCATCGGTAGTCTAAATATTCATTGTATGAAAATATGAACATTGTTTAATTTAGGTGCAAGAAGATATTTATTTATTTATCTTGAGGGGCTTTATAGTATATAATATGGATTTAAATTAAGGAAGTTATGATGGTCAGTGTTAGAAAATAAAATGAGTTTAAAACTTTGAATCCTAGCATCCAATTTGAAAACAGCAACAACTCCCACTAATAAACATGTTCTCCTCTTTATGCTTGTTATTTTTGGTAGTATTTTTTATTTGGGAGGGCCAATTGCTATGATACTTAAATTTGATTTAATAAATGTTGTGCACATTTAAATTTGAGGTGGAAATTCAAAAATAAATACAATCAAAGTTATTTAAGAATAAAGCATTTTATTAAAGACAAGAATTAACTTTCCAACCTAGGACTGATACTGAAATCACCTCCCTTCCAAGTTGTTTGTTTGCCATAGACTGCCAATCCTCTTCTAATTTTTTGTGTGCTTAAAAGTCTCTATTTTGTAACTTATAATCTCTACTCTTTGTTATGATGAAATATCTAGTCTATAGGAATTTTAATGAAAATTTTTGATAGTCTCATGCATTCTATTTATAAATTTTATAACAAAATCAAATTAAAACTTTCATTAATTTTTTTGAAATTGGAGGGATTATTCAAATTTTGGAGGTATTTTTTAAATTGTGTTTGAATTATATGTTTTTTTTAAAAATAGTGAGCCTTACACCATTAAAATTTTCTAGGTAATGGGTTTAATGCAAATTTTTTGCATAACTATTGAATTAAGTGAGATTGGAGGAGTTTAAGGATGGGATGAAAATGATTCTATATTCAATAGAATTCAAAAATTGCACATTTTTTTCCAATCACTTATGGGTTTATGTACATATCATTACTTTATCAACGGATATTGACACTTATTTTTTGTATCATGGAAATTTTTTTGAATATTAAAACACATAGTTTGGATTTGTAGTGTTTTAAAATATATTCAATTTCGGGTTTTATATATTATTAGATACACGTATTATTGTCAAACATCAATGCCCTAGTAATGGTAAATTTTACACAAAGACAATTAAATGTTTAATTTTTAGACATAAATAAAATAGGTATTGGAGAAAATATGTACAATTATTGGGTCCTAGTTGAATAATTGGTTGTTTCATCATTGGAACATGTTCCACTTTTGGGACCTTTCCCCAAATGAGTGTGTTTAAAATCATTACATAGTTTAATCCATGTTCAATCATCATACTACCCATATTTGATCTTGGTAGGTGATATCCATAAAACCTTGTTTCCAAAGTACATTATCATACTTTGATTCCATTTGTGATCATAATTATACCTCCTTAGTGTCCATACATAATGATTCCTCCTATGATTCCATGTTCCATATTCTGTTGCACTACTTTGATTCCATGCATGACCATAGTAGTTATTTTTCCATACATAGTCATAATGATTTCCCCATTGATTCCATGTTTCATATGCCACTATGTTACTCTGATTTGATACCTGACCTTAATAGTTCTTCTTTGGCTTCCATACATAGCCAAAGTGACTATTGTTATTACACTACCTAACATGCCTCCATGATATTTTCCTCACATGCTGATGTGGGTGTCCATATGCCCCAAATTTAATATCATGCTCTATTATTATGACCTTATCAACCATTTCACTTACCTCTTCCACATTTTTAGTTGGTGGTTCCTTTGTCTCTTGAGTAGATTATGTGTTCTTCTCTACTAGTATTGTTTCTTTATCTATTTTTTCATCTAAATCTTCATCATGATCTTCTTCACCCACTTCAATATCATCTGCATGATCTACATTGATTATTCTTTATGCCTTTCTAACTATGATATATTGTAAAGTAACCTTCCTTTTCTTATACCAAAATTTCATAAAGTTCTTTTGCACATTAGTATTTATTATTCATATTGTCTCTAAACAAGGATACTCAAGAACCATATCCACACCATTCATATCCAAAGAACTAAAATTTGAATGTAAAGCATATTTTTCCATAGTAAGCTTTAAATATTCAAAATCTTGAATATTCTTACCATCTACTTGAGCTTCTTTTATATTCTTTGATTAAACATGTATATTTTGAGCAACATCAATATTAATGAAGTTATACATGTTGCTAGGGTTTATGGACACTGTAATCTTATTATTTTGAATTCATCCTTAAAACTAAAATATGGACACATCTCTCTTTGAATATAATTTTTTTGAACCCTTATCCTCCATCTCACCTTTTTCCTCATCAAAATATTTTACCTCTTCTTCTGCATCATTTGTATCATCTTCCTTATTATTTTATTCCACTTATTTTTCTTATTCTACGTCCACATTATCATTTTCTTCCTCTTATTCCACATCATGATCCTTAACCTTTGCTTATTCATCATATGTATCTTCCTCCTAATCATTAGTGTTTGTATCCTTTACATTATCTTCCTCATTACCATCATCATCATTATTTTCTTCCTCTTCTTATCCATCATCCACATTTTTCACTTTTGCATACTTAATCTATTTTGTAATTGAGGTATGTTCTTTTGCATATATCTGATCCACTTATCGTAATCTTTGTGTAACTCCATGATCCACACAAAATCGGGGTTAATGAAAAAACCATAAAATTTCAATAACTCATGCCACATAGATCATACCACCCCAAAAAATTTATTGTAACTTACTTGTAATCACATACAACTTCAATGAAATAATTGTCAAAAAGTTCCAAAATTTTTAGCATGTAGAGTGAATCTATGACAAATTTAAAACTCAAAATAACTCACTCAAAACTTATCAAACAATTCTTAAATTTTTAGTATAGCTTTTCTATATGATGGCATGAATTCAATAACATTTTCAATAAAAATATTAAAACTCTAGTCTAGATATGATGAATTTATTACAAATTATAAAATAAAATTATATCCCTCAAAACTAATCATCAAACCTCAATTTTTTTATAGTGACTTCCTTGAAATATTATCCAACTCCAAAAAAAAATTATAGAAAAAATTGTAACATATTATAAGATATAATCAATTCTCTAAATTAGGGTTTTGAACACAATATTTATATGAATTAATGCTCTGGTACCACTTATTATGATGCACACTTATAATATTTTAAATTAATAAAATTTAATGTATATCAACACAACACAATAGATATTGGTGGCCTAAGATTCTTAGATATTCAACATATACATAAATAGGATAATACCCTTATGGTAGGGCAACACCATAAATACTCTTGTAGGAAGGAATAACTCCAAAATTCCACTTTAAGGGGGACACTTCCACTAACCTATTATAAATAAAATAATAATAAATTACTTGATTTATATCCTTTACAATGATATTCATCTCCTTTATATAGATCTCTATATAACTAACAATGGATGGGTAACCTCTCAATCTCAAAGTAGGTTGACCATTACACAATGTACTAATTCTAAAAGTTACTCATTTATCCTAATATATTGGAGGTTCCATGTGTCAACATCTCAATAAACACATATACATTAATATATCATATCCCTAGGTACATAGTAGAGGGTTTCTAGTATATTGTCTTTAATTGAAATTAAAAATTCCTAAATGCATATATATGTAACTTTTTCCTTGCTATCTTTATTGACAAATTTTCATACTTCTATGGGTAAAACATTGACTTCATTAACCCTTAATAAAACAAATATTAGGTAGTGGACAAATATTTGAGCCAATGATTACACAAATTTCTACCTTCTTGCCCATTTATCGATTATTTTTTAAAAATTGATAAAAAAAAATTAATCAATGATAAACATATAAATTGGTCATCTCTGATGTAAATGAAACATGTTAAGACTTTTAGAATAAAATTGGAAACCATGATAAATACTAGAGTATGACCATATAAGAAAGAAGAGATGAAAATCATTTTATAATAAGATAGTCGATACTTACTCCAATGAAACATTATGAGCCCACTTTATTTTCCCACAAAAGATCAAATAGGTTACCAACCTTTAACCATTGATAGCTAAAACTCAAAAATTTGAAATAAACATGCCCATATTGTATAAAATTAATTGTTATTTGAATTCCATATTTGAATTTTTGTCAAGTGAAAACAAAAAGCCATAGATCCTACCTATATATGGCTAAGAAACACTATAAGATGTGTAGATACTCATAGATACATCTTGGAATATATTTGGGAGTATTTGTTAGGATCTAGGGGTAGTGATTTAAATAAAAAAATTAAAATGTTTTAAATATTAATTATGAAATTTGAAGGTAAAACTATGATTATGTTAGAGATATAAGTACATTTAATAGTAAATTAAAGATGCCACACATGAAGAGAAGCTAAGGGATTTAGCATGCAAAAAAAGAGAGGTAGATTGAAGGGAGGATAATTTTATAAATTTATGGGAAGAGTTTGAAAGGGGATTTAGAAAAAAGAGAGGAGACAGAGGCAATTTAGGAAGATAAAATAAATAAGATATAGAGAAGCAGGCAGGAGAATTTGGAGAGAAGTTGGAGAAAGCAAGAGATAGCCAAGCGTATTATTTCCAAGCAATTTCGTACCAGGTTGATTCTATAAATTATATATCTATGTGTAATATATATATGATTTTGTATTTTTTGTGATATATTTATCACTAAATACTAAGTGATAATATGGATAAGGCTACGTTTTAAATAGATTGTGTATTAATCTATTGAGTAGTGCTTTATATAATTTGACTATGTTTTGTTTATATACTCAAACATCATTTTGTTTTGTCTCAGAATATATGTTTAAATTAAACAATCCTTTATATACAAATAATGATTAAAATTATAGTCTTCATTATATATTCTAGTAGCAAAGTCTTAAACTATTGACTACAAATAGTTTATATTGGATTGCGTAGAACTTTTAATAAACATCATATACCTTTAAAGGTCTACCTAAAAAACTGTATACATTTTAATTGTTTAATGAGAGATATTCCTAAATTTAGATGGCATCATAACCTTTACATCAAGTAAAAATATGTTTGGGAAACATCTTAAACTAAATAGACTACATCTTATCTCTTTAAGTTAGGCATTCTTCCCTATTTATAACTGCATTTTATTCACATACGAACATTGTGTGAAGATATAGACTATGTCTAGGTTTTATTACCATAAATTTAAAACATAAATGAGGATAGCATCTTACTTTTAGATCTGGAACATATCTTTATTTTGAAATCATCCTTTATATACGGATAGTGAATAAAATATTAGTCAACATTTTAATAAGTAATCATGAGCAACACTTTAATAATTAGTTGCATCCTTATAAAAACTATTTTATACATACATAGATTGAGTTATATATACAGTAGTTGTGTTCTATTTTATTAGTAGTGATTCATATATTGTGGTTGCATATATATAAATTTACTACGTGTTTACCTATAGTGGTCTAAGTATTACATATTATGACTACATTTTATATAGGTAATCATCATTTTATAAATGATGATGGTGTCTTAGTTTATGAACCGGACCCCTCCATTTAAGATAAGTCAACTAAGTATGTAAATCTTATTTTAGTCTTAGTGGGAAACCTAAATTAAACTCAATTGAGTATATAATCTTGAAATAGTTATTGAAAATGTAAAACATAAATTTTGAGTGTCTTAGTGTTATTAAAAGATTGATATTGAGATCTTATCATAATAGAGATTCTAATTTGAGGAATTCACATGTTGGATGAATTAATAAACTTGAACTCAATTGATTGAAAATAGTACTATTGTTTATATTGAATTTGGAGTTTACATGTATGATGTGAGTTTAAAGGATGATATATATATATATATATATATATATATATATATATATATATATATATATATATATATAATTTGAAAATAGTTATTGAAAATGTAAAACATAAAGTTTGAGTGTCTTAGTGATATTAAAATATTGATATTGAGATCTTAGCATAATAGAGAATCTAGTTTGAAGAATTCACATGTTGGATGAATTAATAAACCTGAACTTAATTGATTGAAAATAGTACTATTATTTATATTGAATTTTGAGTTTACATGTATGATTTAAGTTTAAAGGTGATATCTCTGTGTGTGTGTGTGTGTGTGTGTGTGTGTGTGTGTGTGTGTGTGTGTGTGTGTGTGTGTGTGTGTGTGTGTGTGTGTGTGTGTGTGTGTACCATGAGTGTAAGTAGGAAAAATACTTTAAGACCATTCAGGTAAACTTAGTTTGCATTATGATCTTATTTATGTCTATGATAAAACTTGAAAATGTATTTTATAAATAAAATGTTTAGGTCTTTTATTTAAATACAAATTATATTTGGGCATACTATGTTTTCATATTAAGGAAAATACAAATTATAAACCCAGTTGTGATAGAATCAAAACTGTAATTTGTGTAAACAAGTATGTTACTTATTTTAAAAGAGGAATTGTGATCATTGTTTGAAGCATACCTGGATGGTATGAATGTTAAATATAGTGTTTTTTTATATACTTTTTATATATGTATTAATAGCACATTTTTAGATTCATTTTGCATTTTATAGATAAAATGTATGATTAAAATTGTTCCATTCTAGTATAGGGAATATATGAATGAATCTTTGAGTTTTATACTATTCTATTTATGTTTATATTAAATTTTGTAGTGATGATGATAATTAGGTAATAATATGGACTTCACTAGCCTATGTATCACCACCAATGTTGGATGTAGATAATCCAATCATGTGGTGTGTTATGAAATTAACCAATTCGAGTGATCGTATGTTATTTGAAAACTTTAGCAAAGTAATGTTAGATAGACATTATCATTTCATATGTTTAATTTGAATGTTATGTGATATCATATTAGAAACATATTTTATTTATCATACACATCATGTAATAAAAAATATTACATCACATAAGGTACTATCATGTCTCTTTAGATTCTTACACCATTCTATCTACCTATCTGTGAAGGGAGGGTCATTATATGATAGGGTATTGTGTGGAGGATTGATGGCCTATGGTTGGTGTGTAAAATCACTTAGATGATGTTCTCCTTCCCCACTACATTACTTACTTAGAGACTATACTTGAGATTATCAGCAATACACGAGTTGGTTTGACTTGAGCTCTAGAGAGATTGGTATCTATTTATAGCATTAAGAATGAATGTCTAAATCAATGTAATTGTAATATTTATGTTATACTCAAACATTAGTTGCTATGGTATTAGGCCAATTATGGGTGTGTTATAATGTATTTACTTTCCTTAAATTTGTAATAAGTTATATTGCTTTTCAATATTTGAAATTTGGAACTATTATTTTTCTAAGTTATTGATTGGATAAGTTATTGAGTATTTTTCTATGGAATGAATGTTAAGTAATTATTTTATTTTAAAAAATTATTGTTTTATTCTATGTACAACTTGAAGATTTGTATCATGTGGTATCAGAGCTTAGGATAAAACTCTAGGACTTAATGAGTATGCTAACATTTACTTATTCTTATGTACTAGTGAGATAGAAGAATGGTGCAAACTAGAGCATTGGGTGAGGGTCCTTCAAATGTCAATGACAACAACCCACCCAATGATCTTAACCTGATTATCACTAATTTTTTAACAAAATTGAATAAGATTATCATAGCCATGAATGATATCAAGGATCAAATCATAGCCCTGGTATAAGAAGTTCACAACTAAGGTAAGGAAAAACATCAAGAAGTACCCTGTTGAGTAGGAAAACTAGCAAGATGTGAGAGATTAGGTAGCTACAGAGTTGTCTAGGGACATGAAAAAGGTGAGTCCACCTAAGTTTAATAGAACTATTCTAGGTGATGGAGATGAATCATGGTTGATTGAGATGGAGAAGTATTTAGATATAAAAAACTAATATGAAGTAACCAAAGTAGTTTGGAGAGCTTACCAGTTGGCTAGTGAGGTAGCTACTGGTGGGCCAACAAGAAGTTGTAAATAAACCTTAACTAGAACACCATAACTTAGGAGTATTTTATGATTTTTTTCATATCATGGTGGCTACCATAGCTTTATTTTGATTAGAAGCTCATAGATTTATAGAATCGAAAGTAGGGAGACTCATCAACAAATGAGTACTAGGAATAGTTCACCAAAATTTTGTAGTACCTCAATACCAAGCTGATGAGAGGTTCAAAATTAGGAAGTTTATCATGAGATTAAAACCCCAGATTGGTGGTGAGGTAGATGGTCATGGAAATTCTACAATGGACTAGGATTTTGA
The DNA here is from genome assembly GCA_037957365.1 of Torreya grandis. Taxonomy (NCBI): domain Eukaryota; kingdom Viridiplantae; phylum Streptophyta; class Pinopsida; order Cupressales; family Taxaceae; genus Torreya; species Torreya grandis. The sequence goes on from JARHVA010000275.1 coordinate 1,748,628, forward strand.
GATTTTAGTCAAGCAAGATCATAAATTGAAGTCTCTTACACAGGTCAGGGAAAAATTCAAGAATTTTTTAAAAATTTCTATGTCAGATTTCAAAAAGAACTAAAAGCAACTCTAAGGGGTATCCCAAGAACTAGAATTCCAAATTCAATAGTGGATCTAGTAACAATAAACTAGGTAATGGCTTTAAAGTAATTTTTTAGGAAAACCTATGAACTGATTGGAATGGTCCACTATGCAGTTATTTCAATTGTGGAAGAAACCATTATACTCATGAATGCACTCAAGACAAGTCAAAGAACAAAGGTCCAAATTCTTAGTAGGAAATTTTTAGCAACATATTCATGTAGAAATTGATAATCATCAAGCTTAATTTCAAGCTTCACCCATAGAATTATCAGGTATTTTATTTGAACATCCAGTTTTTATTTTGATAGATACAGGGGCTATTAAATGTTTTATAGCTCTTAGAATACTTAGCAAGTTTCCTAAAAAATTTAGATTTATGGCAAATGCATGATCAGTACAGTATGTAAATAACTCAAAAGTCATGGTTGACAAGTGTCTAGTTGAAGTAGTGATTGAGTTACCTAAATTTTCAACTATTGTAGATCTCTATGTATCACTATTAAGGTCATATGACATGAAACTAGGAGTCAATTTCATTGCTAAAAAAAAACCCAAGGTTGAGTGTCTTGATGATTTTGGAAATTAGACAAAAATTTAGGGTGAAAAGAGAGAGTTGTGGTTTAGGAAAAATTTTGCAATGCAATTCAAGAGAGCTCAAACAAAAGGGTGCCAAGCATTTATCATCAAGATAAATGAAATGGAGGAACCTAAGGAACCATATCTCAAAGATTATCCTTTTTTTTAGATATTTTTATTATGTGTTTCTAGAATAATTACCAAGTTTGCCTCCTAAATGTGTGTTTGATTTTTCTATCGACATCATACTTAGATTAAAACTACAGTCTAAGGCACCATATAGAATGAAAACTATTGAGTTGGTTGAATTGAAATATCAAATCCAAGAACTATTTTCTAAAGGATTGATTAATCCTAGTGTGTCACCATGGGGTACACCAATTATTTTTGTGAAGAAGAAGGATGGTACTCTTTGACTCTATAATGATTACAAAATGTTGAATAAGGAAACTATCAAAAATAGGTATCCACTACCTCGTATAGATGATATTTTTTATCAAATACATGGAGAAACAGTCTTTTCAAAATATATCTTAGATCAAGATATCATCAGTTGATGATATTTTGAAAAAAACTTTCAAAACTCATTATAGGCATTATGAGTTCACAATGTTACCCTTTGGGTTGACCAACACACCAACAACATTCATAAATCTCATGAATAATGTGTTTATAGATTATTTAAATCATTTCATTTTAGTATTTTTGGATGGCATTCTTATATATTAAATAATGAAGAGAGTCACCTACAACATTTAGAACTGGTTTTGTAATGGTTGCAGAAGTACAAGCTATATGGCAAGTTGTCTACATGCACATTTTTTCAAGAGAGTGTGCAATATATAGGGCATATTATTTCTATAGATGGTATTTTTGTAGATTTAGCTAAGATAAGAGCCATTATAGAGTGGCTAGCACCTAGAAATGTGCATGAGGTAGGGAGTTTTATGGAGTTAATAGGTTATTATAGGAAGTTCATTCCAAACTTTTCCAAGATAAATAATCCAATTACCTCTTTATAATAAAAGAACCAAAATTTTATCTCTTCAGAGAAGTGTGAAGTAGCTTTTTAGGAATTGAAAATAAGACTTACTTTAGCACTATGTTGAGAGTTCTTGATCCCAATGGTCAATTTTTAGTGATCACAAATGCATCAAGAGAGGGTTTAGGTGGAGTCCTTATGTAAGATGGTACAATACTGGCATTTAAATCAAGGAAACTAAAAACTCATGAGGTAAATTATTCCCCTCATGATCTTGAACTTGTAGTAATTATTCATGATTTGTAATTTTGGTGACATTATTTATTGGGAAAACCATTTGAGCTCAAAACTAATAACTTGGGATTCAAATATATCTTCACCCAACCAAATTTGAATGCTCATCAGAGACATTGGTTAGAGTTTCTTCCTAACTATGACTTTGATATCAATTATGTCAAAGGTAAAGAGAATACATTAATTAATGCTTTGAGTCATAGAAGGTGCATAGCAGTTGTAGTTGCTATCAGGAGTAATTTTAGGCATCATGTGGTTAAGTTCTCACCAGGAAACAAATATTATGATCTGGTCAAAAAAGTATTATCTGATAATGCTCAAAATCCTCAGTATAGAGGATTTAGTTTTGAGAGTGGTGGTCTTTTGTGTTTCAATGGGAGGATGTATGTGCCTCATCAAGAGAATATATAGAGCATAGTGTTGAAAGAGCTACACAATACCCCATATTTGATACATCCAAGAGTAACCAAGCTCATGGTAGAGCTTAGACCTCTATATTTGTGGAAGGGAACTAAGAAAGATGTGGAAAATTTCATGTTAGGTTATTTGGAATGTCTACAAGTGAAATCTAAACATGTGCACCAAGTTGGATTACTATATACACATGATATACTAGAGTGGAAGTGACAGGTGATCAGTATGGACTTTGTCTAAGTTTTACCAATGTTAGGGAGTAGGCATAATATGATCTTAGTAGTTTTTGATAAATGAACCAAGGTGGTTCATTTCATACCAAGAAATTTGATAGATGATGAACCTGCACTTGTGAGAAGATTCATAAAGGAAGTGTATAAGTTATATGGATTTATGGAGAAGATCATTTTATATCATGATATTAATATGACTTAAAGGTTTTTGGTAACTGTAAACTTAGCTTTGGGTACACAGCTAAATTTTAGCACTGCATATCACCTAGATATTGATGGTCAAACTAAGCAAGTAAATGAAGTTTTATAAGATTTATATGTATGTATTTCATAGATAAATAATAAAAATGGAAAGATTTTCTTTCATTAGTTGAGTTTGTATATGATAACTTATACCAGTTAGACTTGAAGATGGCACCTTTTGAGGCACTATATAGAAGAAGGTGTAGGACACCAATCAATTGAGACAGGTTAGAGGATAGGGTAGTCTTCAATATTGAGTTGATTTGTAAAATGGAAGATCAAGATATATTAATTAGGCAAAGATTGGTCAAGGCCAATGATAGATAGAAGAGTTACACTGATATGAAGATGACTGATAGGTAGTTTTATATTGGTGACTAAGTGTTTTTATGGGTTAAGCCATAGAAGAGCTTGATTAAATTCAAGAAGTTAGAAAAATTATCACCAAGATATGTGAGACCCTTCAAAGTGTTATAAGTGGTCAATCCTATAATATATAGGCTTGCATTTTCACCATCCCTAGCTCTATTACATAATTTTTTTCATGTATCTTATATTAAGAAGTATATAGCTAATACTTCACATGTTTTGGATTAGAATGCTTTGCAGGTTCTAGATCCTAGGGTGGTCATGGGAGAACAAATCAAAGTAATTAACACTTACAAAATTTATTTTCATAATAGAGAGGTGTCACAGTGTAAGGTCTTATGGGACTAATACTCTAAAGATAGTTCTGCTTAAGAAGACTATGATGAGTTTTATAAGTTATTTTCAAATTTATTTGCATGATTTGATACTTGATATTATGTTTTGAATTTTGTTAAAATATTTTGATATTCAAAACCATTGTTTGAACAAGTGTCATTGGGATGATGATGATTTTTAATAGGGGATGTTACATCTTAATTTCACCCTATGATTTATAAACTTTGTATCCGTAGATTAATATGGTTATTAGCTGATAAAATTATTACTTTGATTTTAGCTTTATGACATATATTGTTATGAAAAAGTGATATTGTTGATTAGTATACATGATGTGACAACTATATTTTATTATTATTACATTGTAGATATGTATTTATTAGTTTTTCATCATTAACTGATATTTATGATGACTCAGACTAACTACCTACTTGTTGCGAGTTGGATGTAGGATTGATCCTACCCTCAGAGCTTGATGAGGGAGGGTATCATCGAAGAGGATGGACTAGATGGGATGATTAAGGGATGACAAAGGAATTTCTAGTGACCCTACACACACATACAATAGATTTAAAATATTATACGTGTAACATATTTAAAATGTTAGTACATATTATGAAAATATTATTTGTGATTGTATTTTTTATGTAGATTTAGTTCTTTACATGATAAGACTACATAATATTTCATTACTTATAATTGTTTAGATTTTCATTAGTAAATCAATAAAATATATATTTAATTACTATATATGAATAACAATCAAATTATACAGTTGGAAACAATTAGAAACTAATATCTAGATTAGTTAAATAAATAACTACCTTTATTTTAATTGTTTTCAAGGAGTTTGAACTATCCCAGAATGCTGACCTTGCATTAAGACAAACTAAACTTAGTCTTTTTAAATCATGCATCAAATTACATTGAAGTTAGAAAATAGATATCAATTTTTAATTGGTCAACTTATCCTTATGTTGAGATAGCATGGGAAATATGGCGTACTAATTTAAATAAACAAAGGAAAACATTTTAAATAATAATTATGAAATTTGAAGTAAGGTAAAACTATGGATTTTTTAAATAAATAACTACATTTAATAGGAAATTAAAGATGCCACACATGAAGGGAAGCTAAGGGATTTAGCTTGCAAAGAGAGAGAGCACGGGGGATTGAAGGGAAGATAATTTTATCAATTTATGGGGAGAGTTTGAAACGGGATAGGGACAAAAGGATAAGAGATAGAGGTGACTTTAGGGATATGGAAGAAAGAAGATACAGAGAAGAAGTAGGCAAGATAATTTGGAGAGAAGTTGGAGAAAGCAAGAGATAGCTAGGCATATTATTTCCAAGCAATTTCGTACCAAGTTGGTTCTACAAATTATATCTTTGTGTGTAATATAGACATGATTTTATATTTTTTGTGACATCTTTATCACTAAATACTGAGTGATAATATGGATAAGGCTTCATTTTAAATAGATTATGTATTAATATATTGAGTAGAGCTTTATATAATTTGTTTGTGTTTTATTTATATATTCAAGAAGCATTTTATTTTATCTCAGAACATATGTTTAGTTGAAAACATCCTTTATATAAAAATAGTGATTAAAATTATAGTATGTGTTATATATTTTAGAAGCAAAGTCTTAAAGTAATGACTGTGAATAGCTTATATTGGACTACATATAACTTTTAATGGACAATGTATACCTTTAGAGGTCCATGTAATAAATTATCTACATTTTAATTGTTTAAGGAAATATCTTCCTAAATTTAGATGGCATCATAACCTTTATAGCAAGTAAAAATATGTTTGGCAACGTCTTAAACTAAAAAGATTGTCTTATCTCTTTAAGTTAGGCATCCTCTCTTATTTATAACTGCATTTTATTCACATATGGACAATGTCTAAAGCTATAGACTATGTCTAAATTATATTACTAGAAATGTAAAACATATATGAGGATATCATCTTAATTTTAGATCAAGAACATATCTTTATTTTGAAAATGCCATTTATATATGGGTAGTGAGTAAAATATTAGTTAGTGTTTTAATTAGTAATCATAAGCAATGCTTTACTACTTAGCTACATCCTTATATATATATATAGATTGATTGATTGAGTTATATATACAGTGGTTGTGTTCTATTTTACGAGCAATACTTCATATATTACAACTCCATAGGTATACATTTACTACCTATTTACCTATAGTGGTCTAAGTATTAAAAATTATGAATATGTTGTATATAGGTAATCATCATTTTATAAATGATGATGGCATCTTAGTTTATGAACCAAACTCCTACCTTTAAGATAAGTCAGCTGAGTATGTAAATCTTATTTTACTTTCAATGGGAAAAATAAATTAAATTCAACTGGGTAAATAATTTGGAAATAGTTATTGTAAAAGTAAAACATAAATTTTAAGTGTCTTAGTGCTATTAAAAGATTTATATTGAGATCTTAGCATAATAGAGATTCTAGTTGGAGGAATTCATATGCTGGATGAATTTATAAACCTAAACTTAGTTGAACGAAAATAGTATTGTAATTTATATTGATTTTTGAGTCTATATGCATGATGTAAATTTAAAGGATGATATTTATATCTAACATATATATATATATATATATATATATATATATATATATATATATATATATATATATATATATATATATATATATAGTATTTATACCATGAAAATAAGTGGGGAAAACACTTTAAGACCATTCGGGTAAACTTAGTTTGCATTATGACCTTATTTATATATATGAGAAAAATTGAAAATAGATTTATAAATTAAATGTTTAGGTCTTTTGTTTAAAGATAGATTATACTTGAACATACTATATTTTCATATTAAAAACAATACAAATTATAAACCCGATTATGATAGAATCGAAACTATAATTTGTGTAAACAAGTATGTTACCTATTTTAAAGGAGGAATTGTGATCCTTGTTTGAAGCACAATCAGATGGTATGAATCTTGAATATAGTGTTTTGTTATATATTGTTGTATATGTACTAATATCACATGTTTATATTCAATATTCATTTAATGGATAAAATGTATGATTAAGATTGTTCCATTCCTAGTATAGGGAAAATCTATTCATGACTCCTTGAGATTTATACTATGCTATTTATATTTATATTAGATTATGCATTGATGATGCTAAGTAGGTACTGAGATGGAATTCAATATCCTAGATTACACCACTAAAGTTGGATGTAGATAATCCGATCAAGTGGTGTGTTATGAAATTGACCAATCTAGGTGATAGTATATTTTTTGAACATTTTGACCAAAGTAATGTTAGATATACATTGTCATTTCATATGTTTGATTTTCATGTTATGCAATATCATGTTAGAAACATTTTTTTTATGATACACATCATGTAGTATAAATATTAAAACACACGGGGTACTAGCATGTCTCTCTAGATTCCTACACCGTTCTATCTACCTATCCATAAAGGGAGGGTCATTTCTTGAAAGGGGATTATGTAGGGGATAAATGGTTTGTAGTTCATGTGGAAAAGTATTCAAATGATGCTCTTCCTCCCCACTATAGTACTTAATTGGAAACTATAATTGAGATAATTACTGATACATGAGTTGGTTCGACTCGATCTCCAGAGAGCTTGGTATCTATTTATAGTATTAAGGTTGAATGCTTGAAGGAATGCAATTGTAATATTTATGTTATAGTTAAATAATAGTTGTTGTAGTATTTGACCAGATGTGTCTATGTCCTAATTTATTTACTTTCCTTAAGTTTTAATAATTTATACTACTTTTTGGTATTTGAAAGCTGGAACTATTATTGTTCTAAGTTATGGATTGGATAAGTCATAGAGTATTTTTCTATAGAGTGAATGTTAAGTAATTATGTTATTTTTATTTATTTTTAAATTTTGATTTATTCTATGTAAAAATTGAAGGGTTGTATTATTAAATGGGAGGTTAGTATAGAAATCCCCATTATGGGGACAATATATTTTTAATTGATATAGTGAGGTGTTTCTCTATGTTGACAAAAAAATTATGTATTATGATAAGTGTATTCATAGTTGTTGATACCAATGGATGCACTATAACATATGGGATAAGGCCTATTATATAGGATAAGGAGGATAATGAGACCATATATATAAGGCTTATGTATGATGGGCCACTTATATAGAGGCATATATATGTTCACTTAGGAAAGAGGTAGGCGAGGCATAGTTTTTGGTGCACTACTACATGTATGGGCCTATGAGGACATTATTGTTGTTAGGCCACAAGGGATATTAGTTAGAGAATGGACACTATCACAACTATTATTTCACAATACATGAATCCACATGCACAAAGGGTTGATGAGTAAGATACTATGATGTTTAGACAAATAGTTCACATACTGTTGGTAATATATATAGAATAGAGACCCTATAAGGAGCCTCCCAACTAGATTGAGGATTATCACATGATAAGATGTATCAGATTATGTCATTTTTATAGGGATAAACATGGTGTTTTGGAGAGTTTTAAATTTAATAGGATTTCACATTACTTTAAATTTATTCATGACTAACCACCACCACCACATATGTGGCAATTATTAGAAAGACCTCACATGTATATTAGATAGGTATTGGTTGTTAGGCCTAATGAGATGGAAGTCATGGATATATATAAAGTGTTAGGAAATGTATCAAAATTTCATGTATTTTTCAATGGTAACCATGCACAAGGTTAGTGTTGAACAAGCACTAGTTATGTAATATGTTGTGTAAGTTTATTATGTAATAAAATATGGTTGCACAAGCTTTCATGGAGACTTCCTATAATAGTTTCACAAGGTTTTTGGTGTTCTAAAATAATGGTAGATATGAATAGGTTTATATTCATAGTTTAATTACACTATATAATTTTTCAAAGTGGATAAAAATGGTTAAGACACAATAAGGTGTTACAAGGAGATTTGTAACATGTCAAGCAACGAAGGTTAACTTAATACATTATAATAAACTTATTTTATTATATATTTCAAATTAATAATTTTAAGAAATGTCTCAATATTTATCTTACATAGAGATATTTAGGAGCACTATGTAATGATCACTCAAATCAGTAATTGGTGATTTTAGATTCCCCTACTATGGTAACATTACAAAGTGATGTGTTAGATTTAGGCATGGTTCTTCTCAATAATATGAAGCTAATAGATGTTTGGATTCATGAATTTTTAATACCCACTCTCAAGTTTGTACATTATAATATATATTAAAGTGATACATATAGGTTACAGAAGCTTTTGACTTATTTTTGCATTGTAAAATGGCTTCAATTTATGTTATAATCATGAAGGTTTTGTGTTGGGTTTTTTACCTGAAAGGGTTTTCCCAAGTGAAATCTTGAATTTCTATGTGTTTTTAGTATTCTTATGTCTAAGATATGTGTAGCATAATTTTCCTCTATATTAGTTTATTTTGTATAGGTAATATTCCCAACATTTGGTATTAGAGCTTAATTGTAATCTTTGTATAAGTTAGGATAAGTGTAAATAAACAGTTTCCTTAAGTGGGAGTTCTCTGAGGAAGAATCTTGTGTTAATAAAATGACTAGAAACACCAAGATATAGGTTTATAAATCTAAAGTCAACATGTTTAGTTATGTAAAGTTAATATGGAAGATCTCTTGGTAGATAGATATCATTGGATTGTTGTAGTAGACACAAAACCCATGGGTATGAAAATATAAGAATGGCATAAATTTGATAATAAAGATATAATAGCTATTAGGTTATGTTTTTCAAACTCAATGCTACTAAATTTTTTAGCTAAAAGACTATGAATATTAGTTGAGTTAAGTTGGGAATGTTGTATGAGGCTAACTCATTAGTAAATAAACCAATCCTACAAAATAATTATTATTTGTTATGAATAAATGATGGTGAATTGGTTAAAAAGCATATTAATGCCTTAAACATTGTGTTAAGTAAGTTATCACATATGGATGTCAAAATGGATGATGAATAAAGGTGTATCAGATTATTTTTCTCTTTACCAGACTCATGGGACAATATAGTGATGGCCATAACTAGTCATACATCAAAGATAAAAGTGGATGATTCTCTCCTTGCTTTATACCTATTTATAAAATCTCCTTTCATTAAATTAAGAAACATTTTCACCAATCAATTCCCAATTTATTTTTCCATCCCTATTCACTAATCACAAGGAATTCTTACCTTGTGTTTTGCAATTCCATCCATTCCCTAATAATATTTTCCCTATGTCTCGAAATTCCATCTCTTATTTTATCCATTTTTATTATTCATGATATTTTCAAGTACAGACAATTTCAATAGTTTTAGGCCATCACCAAAGAAATTTCCCTTTTCAGGTTACAAGTATCATGTTTTCCTTAGTTTTAGAGGACCAAAAATTATAAAATCTCTTGTAGATCATATAATGCAATCATCATAGAAAGGTAGACAAGTTGGAAGAGGTTGATGATAGGTGTGGATTATTTGGAGGTAGATAACACATATCACATGAGTTTTTATTTTATATGGATTTTATTAAAATGATATCATAGATAAATGATTTCCATGTTCAATGGGAAGAATACAATGCCATGCACTCTAGTATGTTCCCTCACTTATTACTTCCAACTAATCTCCAATTTTTATGATTATTAAATAATGAGTGGGTTTTACATCAATCAATAGCCATTGTCGATAACCTAAAACTAGGCACATTGTGTGTTCTTCATATGATATGGAAATGATCTATGTAGGGAGGAGACTTTTTGTTTCCAAAAGAACTTAACCAATGGCGAAGTAGTGGGGAAGGGATAGGCAATACAAAATATATAAGTGGTGAAAGATTTCAAAGTGACTTGTGTTGATATTTTTATCCCAAAAATGTAAAAATTTCAAGTACCCTAAGGGAAACCCTTTAATTTTTTGGAAAAATACCTCAAAATGATCCAAAACACTCATTTCCTTAAGTAGATAGAAACTGGAGATTAGACTACAATTTATAACTTATAAAATTGAAAATTGGTTCTCAACCTTTACTTCTTACAATACATTAACCAAAAAAATTTAAGATATGGGTGTAATTTTCAAGTTACAAACTTGTACATTGCATCCAGGCCTCTGTTTCCCACTAAACACCTAATCGATAGAATTCAAAACTCCAAGTGCAATTTACAACTTGTAAAGTTGAAAATTACTCCTTGAGTTTCACTTCTCATAAACCAAGTACCCCACAAAAATTAGAACCCCATTCATAATTTTCAACATTAAAAGTTGAGAATTACAAGTAGAGTTTTATTTCCCAGATAACACTCCAACCAGAAACTAGAACTCCAATTGCAAATTATAACTTGTAAAGTTTCAAATTGAAATTTGATTTTTGCTTCCTGTTGACCACCTTTCCTATTAAATCTATAACTCCAAGTGAAAATTATAACTTACAAAGTTATAAATTACTCTCCAAATTTCACCTTCCCATTTTTGAAGGGTCAAACAAACCAAGCCCATAGAATCCATAGGTCAAAGTTTAATTAGAAAAATTATAAAGTTATAAATGTGTTCATAGACTCCAAACTTCTGCCAACCACTGCATTGTAGGGGTCTTATATAAATCAAATTAGGTTAAATTAAATCATTTTTTAAGTTTGCTAATTTGGATTTTGGAGCTCTATGACCCTGCCAAATAACCTCAATCCATGCACCATGCTTAAAATACATGTATTTGAGCAATGCCACCATGCCATGACACCATTGATCCCCTTTACATGGTATTCCTTTGGACCTTCTACATTTTAAAGCCATATTTTCCTAAAAATTGAGCTTGTTTTAGTTATTTTCATTTCCTACAATGTTATTGGTAGTTTTGATTGCATTTTTAGGGTTTATTTTATTTTATTAGGTGTTATTAGGTTTTTAAGGTTGTCTTCATGGTGTCAAAAAAATGCATGAGGTCATTTTTCAAACTATTATCTTCCTATGAGTTCATTTTCCCTGCACATTGAAAACCTAAGGTTCACTAAAATTTATATACCAAGCAAATATTACCAGAGATATTCCCAAAAACTAGTGAATATTCCCTTACATATTCCCTCATAATCCCTGCAAACTTTCCACTTGCTAAAGACACCTCCAAAACTTGTAGGATTTCAACCTGCATTTATAACCCCATAATCCCACAGACTTTTCCAATCCTTATTACAACTCCAGTATCCATCGGGGTTTCCACCAGAGATCAAAAGTTGAGTTTACATCTCTAATCTCCATCGAATATTTCTACCTACAAGTGAAACTCCATTTCCCCATGGACTTTTCACTTGAAATTTCAAATCCAATCTCTGTCAGAGCTTCCCCCTATATTTTGTACCTACAAATTCTGCCATCTCTATAGTTAGTTTTTCCCTAGCATTTACTCAAAAATATATGTCTAGGAAAGAAATGAATTTCAAATCTAAAGGTACTATTATTACACTCAGTCTAGAATCCAACACAACTAATATTATAGACACATACCTAGGTCACATTGACCTACGTGATTTATGGACAAGATTAAATGTTGAATTCAATAATGACTAGATCTAGAGCATCTATGATTGTGGAATACCCCAAGCAATAGCTTTCCCCTTGACTATGCAAATCCCTGAGTTGGTACTCACACTACCAAAGCATTATGATGCTGATAAGAGAGAGGTGTTGAATGACACTTGAAAAAATATCATAAATCTGGACCCAAACTTCATAGACTCCATCTTCTTGATACTCAAGTTTCACATTTACCTAGATATAACTCTAGAGTCATCAAAGAAATTCTATCAAGATAAGAACATAGGATTTTAGAGAGTAATGAACAAATAATGAATAAGGACCCATAGGGCTTCATCCACCATATTGCCTAAGATATTGGTAAGGATTGATTTTAATGATGACTTAGGTGATTTGATTATACTCCTACATAATATCATTAGTAGCCCTAATGTGAAGAGCTTCCAAGACTGGATGTATAAATATATTTTGGTGATTCACCAAAATAAGCAATACATCCACTAGGCAAAACTCATCAATGACTCCATCCATAATCAATTGATGAAGTTCCAAAACATAGGGAAATTTTATATTACTTCTTATCTATTTTATATATTGGCCAAAGAAGAGATTTCTTAGGACTCAACATAGTAGCTGACTAGGAAAATAAAGTGTTCAATTATTACGTTGACCTCACTCTTGAGGCTAGTAGGCAGCACTTTAGAAGAGTTAATGATGCATTCATCTACTGCATCATAGTTATGTTCAATAAGGAACTAGAGAGGAAGATATTTTATGATGTTACCACTTTAGAGATTACTAATTGGGGTTTTCATTTCATCTAATTCCCCATATATTCATACATCAGATTATGTGGATTTAATAGTTGTCCTTACACCCTCCTAAGGTATGTGAGTGACAAATGGGCATTAATGGATCTTGTGAGGAAACTAGTTGAAACTCACAAGTTGTTATCTAGTAAACATAAGGTGGGAATTAATTTCCCCATCATCATAGGAAGGTACACATGACCTTCTCTAGCCAAATCCAAGTGTGTAGATGAAAAAATGACATAAATGACCCTAAAATCTTTGCAAGCAAGACCATTCGATGATGTTCATGAAAACATCACTAATACATTGGGAATTTCAACATATTCCCATGTCCCTTACTATGAGGACTATTAGAAATACTTGGATGATGAAGAGGAAGTAAGATTGAAGGACTGTTCAAGAATGACCTTGGATCAAGTCAAATCTTTTAACATGGCACCAATCCTTGAGGACTTAGTGTATAATGAGTCCCCAATAGATAAGATCTACTATGACAATAAGATTTATGCTCAACCCCTTCCAGCAATAAGGTGGTATGTTCCTACATATTTTTATTTAATGGATAGAACCACCAATGTGATAAATATAACACTCAACTGGCTCAAAAGTAAAGCAGTCTAAGTCACCAAAGAGACAAAAAGCATCAGTGGAAAACTACTAAAACTCAAGGAGAAGGGAGCACCACCATCAACATAAGGTTCTAGCAGTATAGCATTCTTAGTACAAATAGATAGGCCATCAATCTCCCATAAGATAAATAAGAAATCAAAGGCCAAGAAGGGATAATCAAGCATCCAAAGAGTAATAGTAAATCAACCAATAATAATTTTATCTTAAGATATAACTATAGTTAAATCAACTTTAGCTTCAATTCCCATCTCAGTTATAGATTTAACTCCCATATTTATGATACTCCCTCCACCTATCTCTATCATTCCTAAATCTCCAACACCTCCTCCTCCTATCTCCACTCCTTCACCTCAAGTGACTCCACCCTCCATTCCCACCAATCTACCTATATCAATAAGTCCATTGCCAAAAATTCAATCCATTCAATTAGACACTCAGGTCTCCCCTCAATTGGACACCCAAGTTTTCATTCCACTTCCCTCTTCAACAATCTCACTCCCCCTTCTATTATTCCTTCTATCTCATCTATAATTCCTTCCATTCCATTAATCACCAAAACTACACAATAGTATATAGCCATGGATTTATTCATTCTAACTATAATCTCATTAGCCATCCCAACCCCTAGGATAACTACTGCTTCATCGTCATCTCCCTTCACCTTTCCCATTTCATCAACCTTGAGTGTCCCTACAAATTTGATTGATTCATTTAAGGCTTTGGACTCCACACTTCCACACTTCCAACTTTCTATGTTTACTCCCTCCATTGGTATCACATCCATCCACCACACCCCTAATAGACACATCTATTTCCATTGCCCCCACCTCTTTCACTTCTATAGCAACCCCAATCCCTATGAAAGAGGTAGAGATAGATCAAGTCATTGATACAAAAGTGGACCATCAACCCATAGATGAGGAAGAGGTGGTAAAGGCATTTGCCAAATAATTAATGGCAATATCAATGAAAGATAAAATACTTGTCACTATGCCCACTAATGCAACATCTTCAGCTGTAGAGTCTCAAGTGACAATGTTAGAATAATGGGATGTTACTCCTAGTTGGTTAACATAGATAGTGGGAAGAAACAAAAGTATATGGTGTCCCTAGACACATTAGATTTTGGCCTCACAGATGCACATAAAAAATCTAAGATGACTCCCTAGACCATTTCAAGGATATTATATGATTCAATAGGGGAAAAGTATGTAGATTGTGATCCCCCCACCAAAAAAAAAATAATATCTAGTGGTGGGGGATCACTAGGTTTAAAAGTTCACCTTAGACATCCTACAAAAGAGGGGTTGAAACATGATGTTCAATCCAACATTAAATCTCTTTTTGAGAAAAATGCTAGTGATAAGGTCATGAAGGACAAGCTCAAGAGCAAGGTTAAACAACTAATGACTACATTAAATAAGTTAATTGATCCCATTATTCATCTAGCATAGCCTATTACTTAGATCACCTATCAAACAACACTTGATGCAATGATAAAAATTGGCAGCATGAGAAGGGCCACTAAGGAATGGGTAGAGGAACTCATCTCAAAGAGAAATAGAGTTATTGAATTGGTAATGGACCATTATATAACTATAAATGAGATAAGGGTCACCTCGAGAGAGCAAATAAATAAGTATCAAGAAGAGATAGAAAGGTTAAATCTTTTCTATCCAAAATTGTCAGTTGTAGATCAATTGAAGATGAAATCCTTCTTGTAGAAAATATACTAAAAAATGATGAAAAGAAAGAGGATTTGGATAGAGAATCTCAATTCAAAATAAATATACTTATAGATAGTGCCAATAAATCTAAGGCTACACATGACAAGGCCATTGATATGGTAAATGACATTAACTATTTGTTGAATAAATTGTCATGTCAGGCAATATATCAGTAAAACTAGATCCTTTCAGTGTAGAAAGTTTAGAATAAATTCAAACAAGTGGTCAAAAGAGAATGGTAAAGAGATATAACCTTTATCTTGAGCTCTATTCACTATTTCATCAAGTATCACAATACTTTGGATCAAATGGGAAAAGAGACTCAAGGATATAGAGATTTCAAAAGGTAACTCTCCTATACAATAGCAAAATTTGAAATAAGCCACCTCTACCCTTTTGGCCCTAATGAAGATAAAATCTTGGAGATATTCAAGAGTTTTGATGCATATATTGAGAAGATATAGGTGAAAAAGGACATAATCTTCAGAAGTATTGGTTGTAGATAAATTCTTTCTATCAAAAATATTCTTGTATATTATAATTTCCTTATTATAAAAATATTATAAAGTTGCATATTATAAATTTCAACTATAATTTTGAAAACTCTTTTTGAGAAAGAGCCATGTGTAATTTCCATGTTCCTTTTTGACAGTTTAAAATTTACAAAAATCAAACTTGAAAATTACACTTTCCATTTTGATAAGTTTGAGTTGCTTAAGTTACAAAATCACATGTAAAATGCATTTCCAATTTTGACATAATTATGTGACTTAAAAATTGTAAAAGTCCCAATTGAAAATTACAAGTTAGGGTTTTGTAAAAATTAATTTAAAGTTATCTAAAGCTATCTTTTGTTTAAAAATTGGAGTTTCACTTTGGCACCTCACTGAATGAAGAGGAAGTAGGAGCTTGACTAGAGAAGACATAGGCATTGCATGAAGATTTCCAAGTTTCCTCCATGCCTCTAATAATGAATATCATGCCTAGCAGTTTCATGATATTTTATGATACTTGTTCACCCCAAAAAATATGCCACCAATTGAAGACCACACCCCTTTTTGCATGGATATTCTATATTTGCATGTTTTTCAACTAGGAATGGATTTCCTTATTAACTAAACCTCTTTTATGATAATTTTTGTATAAATATGAGTACTATGGTGTATCACATTTATCTTTTTTCTATTAGAGATATTATTATACATTTTGAATAACTTATCTACATGTTGTAACGTAAAAAATGAGAATAAATTGAATATTTACCTTCCTTGTATGTTAAATATCTATGTATGCAAGGTTATTTAAATATTTGTGGATGTTTTACTTCTTATTTTAGTGATGAAATTTCATTTTTAGTATTCCTTTACCTGTTTGAAATATTGTTTGATAAAAAATAAATAATCTTGTCCCTTGTATGAAAAATACCCAATATTGCCTTTGGGTTCACATTTGCATGAGTTTGTGCTCTTATAAATTTCAATCTATTTATTGTTTTGTTGTGTTTATTTAAAAAAGCATTAAAATACACTAAAAATATTTGGTGTAATTTCCATTTCCAATTTTTTTTCAATTTCATTTTTAAAACTCTTTTTCCCCAGTCAAACCCTAGTTTAGGAGAAAGCTCACTAAGAAGTGAAATTTCTACATAGACTGGTAGTTTATCAATTATAATAAATTTAGTGAAAGGAAGCCAACCTTATTTAGATTTTGAAATGCTTGGTGGGATGCAAAAATTACTAAGAGATTGGTGTTATTCTTAGCAAGCATTGTATGAGTTCCATACACATTTCAAAATCACCTAGCAACTCCATTGACTTACAGATAAGAGAAATCAATGTTTATGTATGCCAAAGAAACAAACAATATCATCTATTAAAGGTAAGAGAGCTTATTTTTTAGAATTTCCATTTCCATCTAAAAAGAGATCAAGATTAGTTGTACCTTACCCTAGAGTATATCTTGTAAATTTATTTGTATCTCCTTCAAATATTCCCATCAGTTTCATACCTCCCATTATGGCTATAAATTTAAATTTTGTAGCCTTTAATGGAGGCAACCCACTCCAATTGGCCTAGTATGATGATATACCTAACTCATATTTAAAAATAATTCTATATTTTACTGATGAAAATTCACTCCTATGGAACATATACAAGATATTACTAATATTTGTTCAATCCATAATGTGGTACAAGATAATGTTGCAATTAGACTCCTAGTTTCCTCTTTCAAGGGTAAAGCCTCACAATGGTACAGAGGCCTGCCTTCTAGTTCCATCCATATTTGGGATGACTTAGGTACTACACTATGCACTCAATTTGAAGATATGAGTGACCACCTTTCCTTGGTTAAACAATTGATTGTTATTCAATGGTCTCCTCATGAGCACACGACTGATTTCAATTTTCACTTTCAAAAGATGTGAAATATAATTCTAGTATTGGTCAAGCTAACTCTAAAAAATATTTTTCTATATTACTTAATATCTTTGAATAATGATATAGATATTATGATTCAGTCAATGGGTGAAACCACACTTCCCAATGCCTATGAAATTGTAATAAGGGAAGAAAATTATTTAATTCAAGTAGGAAAAATTGCCTTGATGCCACCAATGCCTTTATTTCTAGAAATACCTCCTATACCACTTGAAATTGCTCTAATTCCCACCATGAATAAAATACCATCTTCAAATCCCACTCCTACAGATGATTTATATGAGGTTAAGTCACTACTTAAGAGTTTCATTAATGATTTAGCAGAAATGAAGAGGTAGCAATCCCAAAACTACAAGCCTTATTAGTAAGCTAACCAAGCATACCAACCCAATAGGTAGCCATACTGAGGTAATTCACAACCATAAGGTCAAAATATGCTTTTAAAATTTCCAAACATCTATGCTCTACCTGCACCAAGTACTTCAAAAGTTATTATACCTATTCAGAACAACCTAGCTTAGGATTATGAGTGGCATTATCCTTGTTCTCAACCACATAATCATAATACTTGTTTTAATGGTGTCATCAGTCAAGATTTTATGGTGAAATTTATATCAAACACACAAGGAAAGAAAGAAGAATCCACTTCCTAACAAGTAGATACACAAGAACCTACTCAAGGTGAGGCTACTCCTTTAAACTAGCAAGAAGAGGAATTTTGTGGTGTAAATTTGGAGGAGGCATTATTCAATGGTGGAGGTCTAGTGGTAGCCAATACACATTAAAATAAAATATAAATATAAATTGATAACCCCCCAAGGTGGAACAAGCTACAACTTTCAAAGTTGTAAAATAACTTGCGAAGAGAAACACATTACAAAGCCCACCCTTTATGCCCACGAGCCAATCCAAATAAAATGCCAACTCTGAATCTCATAAAGGAAGACATAACTCCCACAAATTCACCAATAAAGATTTAATATATCCATTTCAATATTGTTGAAAAAATTAAAAAGACTAATTTTAGTGTCACTATGTGGGAAGAACTATCCATTCTAGCTCAAAGAGATCTACTATAGGAAGCTTGGAGAAACTTCCAGATAATGAACAAGGTTCTATCCAAGGGGTCTAATGCTATATTTAATTTGTGTCAGCCACAAACTAAAACTAAAGTGATCAAAAATGGTAATCCTCCCCCTTTTTATCTTTCACTCATAGTGGGGAAGCATCTTATTCATAATTATATGGTAAATTCAGGGGCTAGTAGTTCTATTATACCCAAGAAAATAGTTGATGCCCTTGTATAAAGTATACACTTATCAGTAAGGGTGTGGTTCAATTAGATGGGAATATTATTAAAATAGTAGGCAAAATGAAAGGTTTAAACCTCACTATCCATGCATGTCTAAGTTTTTCAATTTCTCAAGATATCCCAGTTATTAATGCCCCCCCCCCTTATTTTTCCATTTGTCTTTCACGAGACTTTACTAAAAAAATAGAAGGATATATATCTACAAATTAGTCTCACATGTTTCTTAGGAAGAGATATGGAACAATAGTAATAATAAGAGTTGAGCCAATTTCTAAATACCATATTGAGCCATACAATCTGATCTCCATGGATATGAATTATACATTACAATATCAATAAGAGAAGCAATATCATGAGGTTGAAACTCCCATAGAATATATTTCAGACACTCATCTATATGAATGGGGATTAGCTCTCTAATTTGACCCTTATGATTATATACAAAAAAATAGATTGGGTATATAGTGCATTAATGAAAATGATGCAATCATCCTGAATCTTGTAAAACCAGCTAAAGATATTTAAGAAATGTGGAAACTAATCTTTGATGGTTCAAGAAGTAAGAATGGTGCAGGTGCAAGTGTTGTCTTGATCTTTCCACAAAATCAAATATATTTCTATTCTTTTATACTTTAGTCTATCTACACAAATAATGTAGTTGAATATGAAGCTTTGATTCAAGGTCTAAAATTATCCAAGGAGAGAGGGATAAAATCCCTACAAATATTTGGTGACATTGAGTTGATTATTCACCAAGTAAGATATAGAAGCATATCCAAGAATAATTTGTTGAGATATTACAAACACAAGGCTTGGGACCTATTAGAAGAATTTACCACTTTAAATATTCAAGTGGTACTTAGATCACATAACAAAGATGTTGATTTTATGTCCTTAGTAGGCTCCCTATATAACCTACTTGAATAAATAAAGAACAAAAATAACCAGCATGTAAATTTGATAATAAGGCCATCTATTCCTGATAACACAACCAACTAGTAAGTCTTTGATAATAATTAGGAAATTATCAATTTTCTGAGAGAAGAAGCTAAATTTTTTGATAGAAACCAATCAAGACTCCAAGATCAATATAGAGATCAAATCATCCAGTTTAAGAAAAACAAACTACCCATGAGTCTTGTTACTCTAGAAAACATCTTCAACTTACATGATTAATTGAAATATGAA
The DNA here is from genome assembly GCA_037957365.1 of Torreya grandis. Taxonomy (NCBI): domain Eukaryota; kingdom Viridiplantae; phylum Streptophyta; class Pinopsida; order Cupressales; family Taxaceae; genus Torreya; species Torreya grandis. The sequence goes on from JARHVA010000275.1 coordinate 1,768,904, forward strand.
AAAAAAAATTAGGTAAATAAAGAAGACTACGAGCCAATAGTCATCTTAGAAGGGAAAACACTGAAGATAGGAAAGTTATGTAATGATTTTGAAAAATAATATTTTATTGAGTTGTGTCAAGAATTTGATGATAACTTCACTTGGAGTTATCATGATCTAAGAGGATTTGACCCTATCTTATCCCAATATAAAATAGAACTTGATCTAAATACCAAGCCTATTAGACAAAAGTAGAGACTAATTAATCCAAAAATAGAGCCCTTGATGAAGAATGAGCTATCCAAACTGATAGAGGCTAACATCATTTTCCCTATCAAACACTCATTTTGGGTTGCTAACTTAGTCCCTATAAGGAAAAATAATGGTGAAATCATGATTTGTGTAGATTTTAGGGATATGGACAAAGTGTCTATAAAGGATAATTATCCCCTTCCACCCATGGAGCAAATTTTTGAAACTGTATCAAGATCTGAAAGGTTTTCCTTTCTAGGCAGTTATTTTTGATATAACCAAATCCTAGTAAAACATATAAAAAGATGTCAATTGATCTAATTAATGTGGGTGAAACATTACAAAGACTAATGGATATGGCTTTCATAGGTTTTGAAAATGAGATGATCTTGATATATGTAGATGACATCACTATCTACTCAAAGCATCCTGATGCACACTTGGATCACCTTAGGAATTTTTTGGAAAGATGCAGAGAATTTAGAGTGTCTTTCAATCCAAAAAGTGAATTTTTGTAGTTAATTAATGGAAATTACTAGGACACATTTTTTCAAAAGAGTGTCTTACAATAGACCTAGAGAGAGTAAGTGTTATATCTGCATTAACACTTCCAAGCCATAAGAAGGGATTATAGAGTTTCCTTGGAAAAAACTTCATAAGAAGATTTGTTTCAATTTTTTCCTCTATGGCCAAGCCCCTTACTGTAATGCTTAAGAAGGGTATCATTTTTAGTTAGATCCAAGAAGGAAAAGACAACTTTGATTCCATCAAGCGAGTTATTCCTTAGGCTCTTACCCTACTCAACCCCAACTATGAGAAATATTTAATTGTATATGCTTTTAGAGGGGAAGGTAGCATCTCTCCTATTCTAACCCAAAAAAATAAAGAATAATTAGAACATCCAATATCTTTTTTTAGTTAATATTTGAAATATTATGAATAAAATTACAGTTTCATGGAGAAGTAAGCATGTATTATAATTAAATCTCTCAAAAAAAATAGGCATATGCTCTCCAATAATAAAATTCATCTAATGGTTAGTCAGTAGAGTGTCAAAGAGTTCCTACTAAGCTAGGAGATAAATGAAAAAAGAGCAAGATGGATCACAAAATTCATGGAATATGATGTAGACATCAAAATTACAAAACTTGTAAGAGAAAAGGGATTATGTGAACATTTGGATTCTGATATCAAGAATGATGAAATAGTATCTGAAGTAGTATATTCTCAAAATTCATCTCAACCAACCAATATACCTCTTTATAATATATAAATCCATGACATGACCATCTTTTTGTAGACTGGCGATCACATGTATAACTTTTAATAGGACAAAAAAAGGTATTCTAAACTCCAATCCATTATTTATGTTCTTATTAATGGAATATTGTTTAGAAAAGATATTAATGGAGTCATTTTAAGATGTATTGAGAATAATCAAGTCCCCAAGGTGCTAAAAGAATTTCATGATTACCCATCGAGTGGAAATTTATCTACAAGAACCATAGCCATCAAAATAATGAGAAGGGGATATTATTGGCCTAACATATTCAAAGATGTCCATCAATGGGTAATAAACTACAATAAGTGTGCTTAGTTTATAGGCAAGCAAAAATTAGTAGCTTTTCATCTTAAACCAATTCATGTTGACCAACCATTTTCTCAATGGGGGTTAGATTTCATTGGTATGATCAATCCACCATCAAGTGCATGCCAAAAATAGGTCCCTATAGCAATGGACTATTTCACAAGATGGACTGAAGCAATTACATTGAAATATGCCATAGAGGCATCTATCCTAGAATTTATGGATGTCATAGTCTCAAGATTTGGTGTTCCACACACCATTATCTTGTACAATACCAAAGCTTTTATGGGCACTCAAGTGAGTGAATGGGATGTAAATCACAATGTATACCTAAGTACTTCTTCCAATTATTACCCATAGGGCAATGGCTTGGTTGATTCTACCAACAATAATCTCATAAAATTTATCAAAAGAAAATGGAGGATAACTAAAGAACATGGCACACAAAGTTGAAATCAGCACTGTAGATTGATAGGATCACTCCTAAGAGAGCCATTGGTAACTCTCCATTCATGTCGGTAAATGTAACAGAAGCTAGAGTCCCATTTTAAATTTAGTTACCATATATAAAACTCAATCATTAATTGGATTTGATTGAAAATGATGAAATGATAGTACAATTGGTATAACTCATCAAGCTAGAAGAAGTCAAGATAATGAAAGTTATAGAAATAAATCAGGCTCAAACAAAGAGGACTTTCAACCAAAAGTCAGCTAAGAGGAGCTTCAATGAAGGATACATGGTTCTCAAATGGGATGTAGACAAAGCTAAACCAGGTAAGCACACCAAATTTGATGCAATATGGAGTATTCCATCTATTATAACTCGATGCAAAGGAGCTAATGCATTCTAGTTATCTAAGCTCAATGGGATGTACCTCAAAGATTGATTTTGAGGTTATAATTCATTTCAAAAAAGTAAATTATGTATATATTAGGGTTAGTTGTGTTTTCCAAATATGTGCTTTCACACAAGTCAACTCATTAGGATATTTTGTCTCCTTAGTTTGTTCTATTTTTGTCTTGTTTAGGCAAAATCCTAGTTTTGTTCTTCACTAATTAAAGTGGGTTAAGCTTAAAAGGACTCCATGCCCAATAAACTAGAAGGCTACTAGAAAGAAACTAATTAGCAGGCAATCACCCCATAGAGGTCACTTAAAATATTGATATTTTTGTCCTTAAATTTTCAAAATGTCAAGTACCTTAAGGAAGACCCTATAATTTTTTGGAAAAATGCCTCAAAATGACCCAAAACACTCATTTCCCTAATTAGGTAGAACCTATAGATTGGATTACAATTTCCAACTTGAAAAATTATAAATTTCTTCCAACCTTCACTTCCTGCAATATATTAGCCAATGGAAACTAGAGATCTGGGTGTAATTTTCAAGTTACAAACTTGAAAATTACATCCAGACCTTTACTTCCCATTAAACACCTAGCTAGTATAATCTAGAACTCCAAGTGCAATTTTCAACTTGAAAAGCTACAAGTTACTCCTTGAGTTCCACTTCCCCTAAACCAAGTACCCCAGAGAAACCAAAACCCTACTCACAATTTGTAACTTGCAAAGTTACAAATTGCAAGTGGAGTCCTACTTCTCACACAATACTCCAACCATAAACTAGAACTCCAATTGCAACTTGCAAAGTTGTAAATTCCAAATTGAGTTCCACTTCTCATCGACCACATTTCTTGTGTAATATAGAACTACAAGTGCAAAATGCAACTTGCAAAGTTGTAAATTGTTATTCGAGTTTCGCTTTCCCATTTTATAAGGGTTAAACAAACTAAGCCTATAGAATTTGAAGGTCAAAGTGCAGTTAGCAAAATTAAAAAGTTGAAAATGTGTTCATAGACTCTATATCTCTTCCAACCACCATCATTAGGGCATTTATTGTAGAGGTACTATATAAATCAAAATAGTGTTAAATTAAATCATTGTTTGAGTTTATTAATTTGGATTTTGAAGCTCTATGACCCTACCAAATGACATTGAGCCACATGCCATGCTTGTAATCCTCACATTTGAGCAATGGCACCATGTCATGATGGCATTAACCCCTCTACATGGTATTCCTTTGGATCTTCTATGTTTTAAAGCCATCTTTTCTTGAAAATCAATCTCATTTTAGTTGTGTTCATTTCCTACAACATTATTGGTAGTTTTGATTGCATTTTTTAGAGTTTATTTATTTTTCTTAGGTGTTATTGGGTTTTAGGGTTTCGTTTATGGTGTCAAAAAAATGTGTGAGGTCATTTTACAAACTATTATCTTCTTATGAATTTATTTTCCATACACATTGAAAACTTAGGGTTCACCAAAATTCATATACCATGTGAATATTCCCAAAGATATTCCTAAGAACTAGTGAATATTCCCTTAAAGATTTCCTCATATTCCCCATGGACTTTTCACTTGCTAGAGACACCTTCAAAAACCATGGGATTTCAACTTGCATCTACAAACCCCACAATCCCACAAACTTTTCTAGTGCTTATTACAACTCCAATATCTATCAGAGTTTCCATTGGTGATCATAGGTGTAGTTTGCATCTCCAATATCCACCTTAGATTTCTACCTACAAGTGCAACTCCATTTCCCTATGGACATTTCACATGCAATTATAACTCCAATCTCTACAAAATCTTTCACCTACATTTTACACCTAAAAATTCTACCAATTCTATAGTTGGTTTTCCCCTAGCATTTTCTCTATAATCCATGTCTAGGAAAGAGATGAATCTTAAATCTGAAGGACCCAGTGTTACACTTAGTTTGGAATCCAACACAATTGAGATTAGAGACCCAAAACTAGGTCACATTAGCCTAGGTGATTTTTGGACCAAAATAAATGTTAAATTCAAGAAAAATTGGATCCATAAAATCTATGACTGTAGAATGCCCCAAGTGGTAGCTTTCCCCCTGACTATGCAAAGACCTGAGTTGGTACTCACACTAGTAAATCATTATGATGTTGATAAGAGAGAGGTGCTAAATGACAAAGGTAAAATTATTCTAAATTTGGACCTAGATTTAATAGACTCCATATTTTTGATACCCAAGTTTGAGAGTTACCTAGATATAAATCTAGAGTCATCAAGGAAATTATATCAAGACAAGAACATAGGATGTCAGAGATTAATGAAAAAAAAATGGTAAGGATCCCTAGGGATTCATCCACCAAATTTCCTATGACATTGGAAAGGATTAATTTTAATGATGAGTTAGGTGATCTAATTATACCCCTACATAGGATCACTGGTAGCCCTGATAAGAAGAGCTTCCAAGACTAGATGATCAATTTAGTTGATTCACCAGAATAAGTAATACATCCACTAGGCACAACTCATCAGTGACCCCATCCACAAACATTTGATAGAGGTCCAATATATATGGATATTTAATATGAATTATTATCTATTTTATATATTATCCAAAGGGAGATCTTTCTTTGGACTCAACATAATAGTTGACCAGGCAAATAAAGTATTCAATTATTACCCTGACCTCACTCTTGAGGCTAGTAGGTATCACTTTAGAAGAGTTAATGATGCATTAATCTACTACATCATATTTATGTTCAATAAGGAACTAGAGAGGAAGAAATTATCTAATGTTTCCACTCTAGAGATTATCAAATAGGGTTCTTATTTCATCTAGTTCCCTATTTACTCATACATCAGAGTATGCAGATTCAATAGTTGTCCTTACACCCTCCTGAGGTATGTGAGTGAAAAATGGGAATTAATGGAGCTTGTGAGGCAAATATTTAAAAATCACAAGTTTTTATCTAGCAAACATAAGGTGTAAATTCATTTCCCCATCATCATAGGTAGGTGCACATGCCCTTATCTAGACAAAGCCAAGTGTGCAAATGCAAAAATGATACAAATGACCCTAAGAGCTTTGGAGGAAAGACTATTCTATGATGTTCATGGCAACATCACTAGTACACTGGGAATTTCAACATATTCCCATGTCCCTTACTATGAGGACTACTAGGAGGACTTAGATGATGAAGAGGAGGTAAGATTGAAGGACTATTTAAGAATGACCTTGGATCAAGTCAAATATTTTAACATGGAACTAGTCCTTATGGACTTGGTGGATAATGAGTCCTTATTAGATAATATATACTATGATAATAAGATCTATGCTCAACCCCTTCCAGTAGTAAAGTGGTATGTTCCTAAGTCTTTATCTCTAATGGATATAACCACTAATGTGATAAATAAAACACTCATCTAGCTTAGAAGTAAAGGGGTCCAAGTCACCAAAGAGATAGTAAGCATAAGTGGAAAACTACTAAAACTCAAGGAAAAGGGACTACCACCATAAATAAAAGGTTATAGAAATGGAAAATTCCTAGAATATGTAGATAGGCCAATAATCTCCCATAAGAGAAAGAATAAATCAAAGTCCAAGAAAGGACAATCAAGTAGTCAAGGAGTAATAGTAGATCAATTAATAATCATTTCATCTAAGGATACGGTTGTAGTTGTAACACCTTGAGCTTCAATTCCCATCTCAGTTATAGTTTTAACTCCCATATTTTTGATACTCCCTCCACCTATCTCTATCATTAGTGAAGTTCCAACACCCTCCTCCTCCTATCTCCACTCCTCCTTCACCTCAAGTGACTCCACCCTCCATTCCCACCACTTTAACTATATCAATAAGTCCATTACCAACAATTCAATCCATTCAATTAGACACTTAGGTCTCTCCTCAATTGGACACCCAAGTTTCCATTCCACTTCCCTCTTCAAAAATCTCAATCCCCCTTCCATAATTCCTTTTATCCCATTTAAAATTCCTTCCATTCCATTAATCACCAACACTACACAATAGTATATAGCCATAGATTTAGTCATTCTAACTATAATATCATTGGACATCCTAACACATGGGATAACTACTGCTTCATCTTCATCTCTCTTTACCTTTCCCACTTCATCAACCTTGAGTGTCCCTACAAATTTTATTGATTCATTTAAGGATTTTGACTCCACACTTCCACAGGTTACACAATTCTAACTCATTGTGTCTACTCCTCCATTGGTATCACTTCCATCCCCCATACCCCTCGTAGACACATCCATTTATATTTTCCCCACCTCTTCAACTTCTATAGTAACCCTAACCCCTATAGAAGAGGTATAAATGGAGTAAGTCACTGATATAAATGTGGACCCTCAATCCATAGATGAGGAAGAGATGGTAAAGACATATGTTGAACAATCAATGAAAATATTAGTGAAGTATAAAAAACTTATCACTATGCCCACCAGTGTAGCATCTTCACCTATAGAGTCTCAAGTGATAGTGTCATCACAATAGGATGCTACTCTTAGTTTGTTAACATAGATAGTGTATAATAAACGCAAGCAGATGGTGTCCTTGAACACATTAAATTTTGGCCTCATAGATGTTCATAATAAATCCAAGATAACTCCCCATACCATTTCAAGGATATTGTATGATTTAGTAGGGGAAATGTATGTGGATATTATAGTCTCCCCACCAAACAAATATAAAGAAGATCTAGTTTTGGGGGATTACCAGGTATCAAAAATTCACCTTGGATGTTGTATAAGAGAGGGGTTGAAACATGATGTTAAATAATCCAACATTAATCTCTTTTTGAGGAAATGGATAGTGACAAGGTCACTAAGGATGAGCTAAAGAATAAGGTTGAATAACTAATGACTATATTAAATATGTTCATTAAGCCCACTATTTAACCAACATAGCTTATTACTCAGATCATAGATCAAGCAACACTTGATGCAGTGACATAAATAGGTAGTATGGGAAGGGCCACCAAGAAATGTGAAGAGGAACTCATCTCAAATGGAAAAAAAGTTATTGAATTAGTAATTAACCATTACATAACTCTGAAAGAGAGAATGGTCACCCTGAGAGAGTAAATAATAAGTATCAAGAAGAGATAGAAAGATTGAATCTTTTCTATCCAAAATTGTTAGTTATGGATACAATTGAAGTTGAAATACTTTTTGTAGAAAAGATAATGGAAATTGATGTAGATCAAGAGGAGTTGGAGAGAGAAGCTTAATTTATAATAAAGACTTATAGATAGCACCAATAAAGCTAAGGTTGCACATGACAAGGCCACTGATATGGTATATGAAATTAAAGATTTGTTAAATAAATTATCATGTTAGGCAATAGATCAACAAAACTAGGTCCTTTTAGTGTAGGAAGTTTAGAACAAATTCAAAAAAGTGGTCAAAAGATAATCAACAAGAGATACAACATTCATCTTTAGCTCTATCCACCATTCCATCGAGTACCATAACACATTGGATCAAATGGGAAAAGAGACTCAAGATTATAGAGATTTCAAAAGGGAACCCTATGATACAATATCAAAATGTGAGATAAGAAATATCTACTCTTTTGGTCCTGATGAAGACATAATCTTTGAGATATTCAAAAAATTTGCCACATATATTGAGAAGATATAGGCGAAAAATGACAAAGAGTCTTCATAAGTATTGGTTGTAAATTAATTCTTTCTATTAAAAGCATTCTTGTATATTGTATTTTCCTTGTTGTAAAATATTGTAGAGTTGCATATTGTAAATTGAAACTATCATTTTGATAGCTCTTTTTGAGAAAGATCCATGTGCAATTTCCATGTTCCTTTTTGACAGGTTGAAAGTTATAAAAAGCAAACTTGGAAATTACACTTACTATTTTGACAAGTTTGAGTTGTTTAAGTTGTAAAAGTACACATTGTAAAATAAATTTCTAGTTTTGATATAATTGTGTGATTTGAAAGTTGTAAAAGTCCCAATTGAAAATTACAAGTTAAGGTTTTGCAGAAAGTAACGTAAGTTATGTAAAGCTATCTTTTTCTCTAAAATTAGAGTTTCAATTTGATTCCTTATTGCATGGAGAACCATTGCAACTAAATTAAAGAAGACATAGGCATTGCATGAATATTTCCATGCTTCTTCCATGCCTCCAAAAATGAATATCATGCCCATTAGTTGCATGATCTTTTAAAACACCTGTTCACTTCACCAAAAATGCCACCAACTGAAGATCATGACCACTTTTTGCATGGAGCTTCTAGATTTGCATGATTTTCAACTAGGCATGGATTTACCTGTTAAATACATCTCTTTCATGAGATTTTTTTATAAATATGGGAAATATGGTCTAGCCCATTTATATTTTTTCTACTTGAGAGATTATTCTACATTTTAAATAAGTTGTCTACATGTTGTAACTTGGATAATGAGAATAAATTAAAGATTTGTCTTTCTTATCTATGAAATCTTTGTGTATGAAAGGTTATTTAAATATTTTTGGATGTTTTAATTCTTATTTAATTCATGAAATGTCACTAGTGGTATTATTTTTTCCTTTTGAAATATTGTTTGATTAAAAATAAATAATTTTGTCCCTTGTATGAAAAATACTCAATATTGCCTTTGGTTTCACATTTACATGAGTTTATGCTCCTAAAAATTTCAATATATTTATTGATATTTTGTGTTCATTCAAGTAAGAATTAAAATCCACTAGAAATATTTGGTGCAATCACCATTTTTTTTTTTTTTTGAAATTTTATTTTCAAAACTCTTTTCCTCTGGTCAAACCCTAGTTTAGGAGTAAGATCACTAAGAAATGGAATTTATACATAGATTGGTAGTTTATCAGTTGTATTTAATTTAGTGAAAGGAAATTTGAATTCTCTAGAGGTTCACCTCAATTCACCAAGGTCCTACATCTTGGAGGTGATCCCATTTTATCATTAGATTTTTGCACAAGAAGTTATAAAATCAAGACAGGTACAAATCTATGTGATAAAAAGTTGGATGGTGATGGTGAGGGGTAATCATAGGGTATTTAATTTGATAGCACATACCATAGAACCCATATCATACCCCTTACTCATATGTAGGCTATTGGTTAGATTTACATGACTTACACCAATTACAAAGGGGTATGTAGCTTACGAGGTGGTAACATCTTTGATTAACTATTTCTATTGTTAAGGGTAGACAAGGACATCATAAACATGATATGATTTCAAAAATTATCCATGTCCAATGAGTGGCTTGAATCCACATTACAATGTTGTTTATGCCTGGATAAGATATTGATGTACCAAAGTCTATCATGTTACTTATATTTATCCATGCTATAAATATATTAACATATTTAGCAATTAGATCAGGGTTATCAACATATGTAAACACCCAAATTGGACCCCAAGATGAAAGGAAAAGTTGATAAAGAAAATATAAGTGGTGAAATATTTAAATGTACATTGTACAATAAATAAGAGTATCAATGACAGGGTATTTTAGTCATATATGAAAGGGGCTATATTGTACACCAAATATAGATTTAGGTAGTGGGTGGATTGACATGCCATACATCACCCATAACAAGGGGTTCCATAGCTTGCAATGTGGTGACATCTTTGATTTGTTCTTTTCTATTATTGAGGGTGGATGAGGATATCATGAGATTTTATTTTATTGTAAAAAGACTCCACATATGATGTGTAACTCAAATCAATGATACAATGTTGTTAATGTGTCAACAAGACATTAAAGTCCCATAATCTATCTTGTGGCTTTCATTTGTATATGTTTTAGATTAAAGTTCCATTTGTATATGTTGCCATATATATTAGTATTTAAAAAAAAATTACATCTCTTTTGATATTACTTACACCATCAAAACAAATACTAATATGAATTATAAGACATTTTATTTTATTATGTAAAAGAACCAACCTTATGCTAATACTAATCACTTCACACTATCAATCTAAGTTGTCCACCAAAGCACAAAATTATCTATCAATCTTCATTGTTCAAATAAGTTATTCCCCACTGTCCATTATATTAAATGCCATTTCATCTGTATAAACACACATCTTGCATTTACTTTTTAGTTAGCTAGGATGGTTGAAATTTTAATGTTTTTTGAGAAAAAAGTCTATGTTTCACTTTTAATAAAATTTGTAACCAAAATTTTATAACTTCCCCTAAATCCATAGTCTTTTATCTAAAAATGGGTGGCCCATTACAAGGTCAAAATATCAACATTTTAATTATAATCAATTTCAACATTACTATAATGTTTCAATACTTCATTAACTAATTATATTTTTATTGTTGATGTTTAAAATTGTGCTTTGTTTCAGACACCAACAATGGGAAGTTTCAAGATGTGGGACATGCAACTTGAAACAACCTCCAGATTTTTAAGAAGCTAGTCTCTTCTTTATATCAAGTGTTTGGGGGAAAAGGGATAGGAGTTTTAAACAGAAATGCAAATGCAAAGAAAGAAAATCTAACTATGGCGATGCGCCTGAATGTAATTTTGATCCTTAATCCTAAGCACAAAGAAACTATATGTAAGATTCAATTACATTAAAGTGAAGATGAGGCATGATCAATGTAAGAGATAGAAACAATAGAAACAGAGGCTCACAACTTAGACTACTTTCGTAATGATACAGGAAACATCAACAAAGGCACAGAACTCTGTCTTCTCATTAATATTCAACCATATAAAAGGCACAAAAACATGCACAGTTACATCAACTTTACAACTTAAGAAAATAGAATAAAGGCAAATGATATTCCTAATCACGACTCTAGAAAGTCTAAAACTCTTTTCAATAATTTTCTCAAAAAATTCTCCCTCTTTTTTTTCTTTTTTTTTGATGATCCCTCCAGTCCTCTTTATAGCCTTGGATCTCTCATTCCATCACCTCCTTTCCTACGCAATTGTTTATTCTACCTTTATCTCATAAGGGAAAAATAGATGGTACTTTCAATGTTTGTAAGCCCCAAAAATCTACCTGATGAACTGCCCCATCTACTGGAAATAACTCCTACTAAGTTTCCCTCTAGATTGCCTACACGTTCCCAAACTTACAGCCCAAATTGAACTCTAACTGAGCTGGAAGTGTCTATACAGGACCATGTGTTCTGTTGAAATGGAAGAGAACACTTAGTCAATTTCTTGAAAATTTTCTTATTTCTTAGGAGACACCGAAGAATGAACCTTGGCACTTTCCACAACTTTTATCGAAGACATGTGGCACTTTTTGCTTTCCCTATACTCTTACTATATCTTTCCCAAGAATGCTCCGCCTTTGACACCTATCGCAATCCACTTATTTAATACTTAACCACTTAACAGAAATAATATTTACCATATTTCTTGCTCGAGCAACCTTTAAAAGGTTCATGAAGATAGGTGGCAATCTCCACTTCTCTTCAACAAAAGACACGTGGCAATCTTTGTTGCTCTTTTGCTATGTTGTGGAAGTGTTTGAGATACATGCTAGGATCCTACAGATGGTGACACTTGGAAGCTTTCACAAACTTTAGAAATAAAACCTGGGACCCACCATAGTCTTTATTCGGTAATGAAACTTGAAGATATTTTGAATGTCGACATGTGGCGGCCTCCACTACTTTTGGGAAGCTATGTGGCAGCTTTTGCTGCTTCTAGGAATGGAGTAGAAAGGGGCTTAGTTGATGACACTTGGTGGCCTCTACTTGAATGGTTTGGTTGTGCCTCACCCTCTGAAAGGGCACTTTTCCTTTGGTCTTTGGGACGCTCCTTTGAACTACCTATTGAACTAAAAATGGCTTAATGGTTCAACGGTTCAACACTACGTGTCGTTTACACATAACTCGAGGTATTGAACCAAAAAACATTGAACCAAGGCATTGAACCACCTTATTTCAAATGCCGACACATGGTGACTTCTACTTTTAAAAAAACAATCCAGGGCCTTCCACAATTGCCACTTGGCACTTTCCACTTGCTCTTAATACTTAGCTTGTTGAAGACTTTCACTGAAAAATAAATGAAACATGAGTGCCGATATGAAATGTGGATGCTGACACGTGGTGCTTTTTACTAAGTTGCTATTGAACATGTGGCACATCCTAACTAACTTGTAGGAAAAATAAAAGGTGCATCAGACGATGCCACTTGGCAGCGTCCACTTGATTGACCCTTAGCCAAAAATGAAACAAATGAAATTAAAGGGGAAAAAGAACCCGCATTTTATTTTTAAACTTCACCATAAAAAACCAAGGTATGCAGGAATAAAATTTTTAGTGCATGGCTAAAAATCAGAATGCAGCGTAGAGTAAAAAATTACTCTATAGTTATTGGTGACCCTAAGGGCCTTTGAGCCTGCTCAAAAAGAAACCACACTCCCGCTAGATCAAAATTGCAAAATTTTATAGATTCAACAATGCTATTTGGTAGGTGGACCACTCATGGTCAGATAACCCTTGCTTGTTCTAAAATTCATTGAAGGCTAAATCAAGGTTAATAATATCCTTGTGTGAATTTTTTTTCAAAATCTGAATTGTAGCCTTTAATTTGAATTCGAGCTGGGAAACAGGAACTAGAACAACTTCTACTTTTGAGACTGAGGAATCATCTCTTAAGATCAAAAAAATTATTTGATCATTCTATTTGGCCAGCAACAATGGTTCAATTTGATCAACCATCAGCACCGTGGTATCATCAAGAAATGGAGAAGGAAGACCTAATCACACTAGATCTTCAATATGCTACTTTATTTCATTGATGCCTTCTTTCAAGATTTCAAGGAGCTCTCTACAACTGTTGGTTGTGAAATTACAACTAAGAACCTCATTGACTCTCTTTGTGGTGACCATTCTATCAGTGATTCCTACGACTTCCAATGTCACATCTGAAGCATCATAGATCTTCTACAACAATGTTTGAGAGTCCATTACTCTATCAAAAATTATAGTTAGAGTGTTCTTCACTGAATCCCCCACCTTTTCACACAATTTCTGTGTGTTTAACAGGAAGGTGAGAGAAGGCCTGAGCTAAATAATCTCTAAGGAGATTCTTTTCCACATGGATTCGTAGAGCTCCTTTACCAATTTTATCACTCCAATATTGTTTGGCCTATTAGCCAACTCTAGTGTCAGTTGTGCCACTTTCTGTTTCTCTACTTGGAACTGGGCCTGAATGGCCGTAGTATTATTTTGCTCGATTAGCAGATTGTGTTGCCATTCTACCTTTTCCCATCTCAGGGTCCCCACCACAGCCTTTGTCTACATGAGATCTACCTTTAAAGAATCATTTTAGGCCTGGATTGCCTGGTGAATCTGAAGAGAAACAGTCTCTTGCAATTGTTTATTTAGATTTGCTATTTCATTGCTCCTTTTGTCAATTTCTATGGTCAAACTATTATAGTTTTCCTTCTCTTTGGCCAAATCGGCCTCCATCTTCTGTAGTCTCCTTGATGTTTTCAAATATTCTTCAGTGACTACAAAAGTGGATTAGATGAACAACTCAATTCTATCTTGGGGCCTGAAAAGGGACATGTTAATGGCCACTACATCCATTGTGTAATCCTCAGGTTGCATCTACTCAGCTGGCTTGACAACATTTGGTGACAAATGGGTCACCATCAATTGTTGTTAAATTGGGTCAAATTGTGACTACAAATGTGTTGTAGCCAGTGCTTTAGTTTCCTTTGTCCTCTTTTTCTCTCTTTATTCTTCCCTTGCCTGTCATGTAGTATCTGCTTAGGACAAGAAGGTAGAAGGAGAGGTAATGTGCCCACTCATCAAAGGATGTCCTTATGGTAGACCATATTGAATAGCTAATTGTTGGCTATGGGAAATTTGAGGGGAAATTTTTTTGGGAATAGAAGGGGAGAAATGGGGTAACATTAAAACCTGAGGTGGCACGGATGGGGTCAAGTGATAAATGGGAATGATAGAAGTGTCAGGGGATGTTATCTAGCTAGATGAGATCATCGTGCTAATGGGAGAAGATATAGACTGAGAAGGAGAAGGAGGAATGATACTTACCTAAGGAGTGATTACGACACTCTATAATTGGTGTTGTTGGGTGTCCATCTCCTCTTCCATAGCCAGTTGAAACTGCACCCTCTTTCATTTCTTGGGTGTCTCCTCTTCTAGTTGTGTTCTCTGACCTTCCACATCCACTACTACCGTCGATGATGCTTATGGAGAACTGGGAACTTCAATGAATTCTGATGATGGGGAAGCTTATAGTGGTGAATGAACCACACTCTTTTATTTCTCTAAGATGCTGAGAGGTTGGGGCCAAACTAACACAGTTGCTGTGACTACAGTTTGTTCTGAGGTTTGTGGCTCTTGGCTTGGCTTGGCTTCCTACTCTATACCCCATGTTGGAAAATTGGTTGTCTCTAGGCTAGATGTAGGGGAGAGATGGCACTCATCCTATAGTTCCTTCCATCTCTCGTATGTGTCTACATTCCCAAAAGAATGGGTGGTTTGAGAAATCTCTTGCTTATACTTCCAATAGGCTCCTATCTTCTCCGCATCCCAATCTTTATTCTTCAATGCTCTTCTCAAGCCAGAAGTTATTTTGACTTTGGGATCATAATCCCTCTACTTAACGTAGAAAGTTTCCCATGGTCTATTTTGCAGAGGGGGCAAATCTGTTAATTAAACATAAAAATTAGGAGCATCTTTTATAGGGTTTCTCTTGGTCTCCCAAAAAGGGTGGTCCTCATGTTAAATCCTGGTTGCAACCCTGTTAGTCCTTATCCAGGAAGTGATGTAACCATTCAAGTCACATATCCATTTGTCTTCAACTAACAGGAACCCCAGAAAGGCTAGCTTTCAAAGCAACAAAATTTTAGCATCCTTGGCTTCTAAAACTATGTTACCTACCATCCACGAGAGATCATACATCTTCCTCTTCCATTTCTTGGAAATATAATCATTGTCTACTACTGACACTTGCCTGGTGACCTCTAAAAATTCTAACCTAAGAGTTAGAATCTTTGGTAGCAACATTGGTTCACCACAAAAACCATGAACTCTTATAATCGTATGGTGGGATCCAAAGTAGAAGTCACACGGAATTGGGCAACTGGCCAGGAGGTTTGAAACACTGGGAAATAATCTATTCATGACTAGTTCAAGGCTGAGGTGGAAAAGAGCAAGGGTAATAAACAGCTCCTAGAAATCATATGGGTCACTAGTCCTTGACAAAATATGTGTCCATGCAGACACAAGAATGGTCCTTTGGGGGTCAAAACTTGGGTCATACATGTCCAGATGCATATGTTGGGTGAAAAGGTCAGTGTTCTAGTATAGCATGAGGTAAAACAAATAAGAAGAGTACCTAAACACTCCTTTTGATTTGAATTGGGCTAGTTGCTCCACCATTGTAAAAGCAATTTACTCTAAAAAGTCGAGCCAATATTCCTAGGTCTTGTCAATGATCTTCAACCTGAAGAAGATAGCCATTTACTCTGCGTAAACTGCCATATCATCTTTCATGCCAAAGATGAAAGCCATCATGGACAGTGCATCTTGGCTAACTTGTGTGAATTAGCCTCTTGCTGCAGGGAGTGTGGGCATAGTAGTGTTGTCATCACCCATTTGCAATTCGGTTCTTAAGAACCTTAACTAGGTATTGACGTTAGCCCACATCCTTTGCATTTTAGCAATAGTGGGAAATGTTGTTGTACTATCATGGTGTAGGGCTAACATATCTTTGATGTCCTGTAGTGTGATTTACACCATGAAAGGACCCTGCTAAATGGTGCATGAGGGTGCATGGAGCCAGTCTGTGCATAAGTCAACCAAGTTAGGGCATGGATGCACAGCTAGGACAAGGAACTGTGTCAGTTGTGAGGTCTATATCCTCATGGAAAATTTCTTGTATTGCCCTGCTCTAGCCCTCTGAAGGCACCTTTAATGTGCCCCTTCTCTAAGGTTTTTACTACTAGCTCTTTGCAAGATTGGATCCATGATCCCATCTGCATAATCCTTTAATTTTGTTGGGTCACTTGCCTGACCAACCTCTGGAATCCTGGTCCTTGGATAGGCTTTCAATGGCTGTGTAAGAGCTGAAGCATATGACTTACTTGCCAGAAACCTATCAAGGGATTCATAAATCTTGGATCCTTGTTGTGAAGATGATGCTCCTTCCATATCTATTTCCATTTTGTGATAACTGGTATGAACCCTTTGCAAACAAAAACACTCTCGTTGAAGCAAATTTACTAGGCGCTAATTTTTTTTGCAAGTAGCAGGATATTTTCTTGCAAATGCAAGAATGTTGGAGAGTTTGTAAACTTCAACTCTTGCTAAAGGTATTTATGGACCTATCAAGTCTCAAAAGGCATTAAATTTAGACAATTGTTAGTGAATCTTACTCAATCTTCCTGGGACAGCGAGATAGACACGTTATGCAAGTGGCCGCACAAGGTACCTCAGAGATTTCTTAAAGATTGGGAAACATTCAATGCTTCAAGAATTTAAAGATCTTTTATTATTTGAAAACTTCTTGAGCCATCGACTCTGTGTTTTTAAAAACACTTATTTAAACAAAAAGCAAGAAAACAACAATGAAAAAAAAACATATGGGAAGGGGAAACTATCTAACTATAATACATTAAAGACCCAAGTTAATTGAAATGCTTCATATAGATTCCATTTACAAGAATCTCTTCAGGTTCTCCTTCCATTGATTCCAACTCGAATGAATTTTTTTGCTTGCACGCGTGAATTTTATACGGGCCAGTCCATAATGCTTCAAATTTAGTATGCTGACTTGGCTTGGCGGCTCTTGCATCCCATTTCAAAACAATTGAGCCTACTTCAAAATGAGGATTTGAAGTCTTTTTATCAAAACAATTCTTAACCATTCTCTGGTGCTTAATTAATGAATCATGGGTTGTATCCCTCTTCTCCTAAACCTCCAAAAGCTCCGTAAGTCTAACCTGCATGGGGCTATTTTCCTCAATTTCAATTTGTTTGATCAGCTAGAGGGTAGGGATTTCGAAGCTTAGGGTGATCACATCAAAATTTCCATATACCAATTCATATGGGGACATTTTGATCACCTGTTTAGGCATGATTCTATCAACCCATAGTGCTAAATTAAGCACTTTATGCCATTCTTTGTGATGATCAACCCCTACTCTTTTAATAAGTCTAATCAGGTTTTTGTTAGTCGATTCTGCCAAACCATTACCTTAAGGGTAATAGTTAGATGAAATTTTTAGATATATTCCATGTTTCAATATTCGGATAATTTATACCCCAATAATGCCTTAGCATTATCATAAATTATGGTGTGAGGAGCCCCAAAGCGAGTAGTGATACTTCCTAGAAAATCTAGGTTCACATTTTTTGTTGCTTCTTTGAGTGGGACCGCCTTGATCTATCTGGTGAAATAATTTATGGTAGTTAATATCCATTTGTGACCCATACTAGACACTGGATTTATCATTCCAATGAAGTCAAGACCCCATTGAGAAAAAGGTTCATCCATAATTATAGGACTAAGGGGCATTGCTTCATTCCTTCTCATCCCCATGTAATATTGGTAGGATTGGCATTTTTTAACCAGTTGATAGCAATCTAAAAATAAAGTAGGCTAGAAATATCTTGCCTCACTTATCTTTATGGTAGTGGTCTTTGCAAAAAAATGTCCCCCTGATATTCCATGATGCATCTCATGTAATATTCTCTTAGCCTCAGCCTGTTCTACACATCTTAACAATTTACCATCATAATTTATTCTAAAAAGGACCTATTTAATTAAAACAAAATGAACTCCCTGTATCCTATAGTATCTCCTCTTATTTTGAGGGAGTTCTCTTGGATAAATTCTATACTTCATAAAATGAATCCTACTTGTAACCCAGGATTCTTGATCAACCTCTTGTATCTTTAACACGATCTCCATCTCTCCTTCTTTATCTGTCTCCCCAAGTATCATCTTTTCAAACTCTTGGGTCATATATTAGCACAAACCCCTGCCTCTGACTAACTTGTTGGGTCTGACCTCTACATCATATTCAAGGATCTTAGTAATCCAATTGGCTCTTTTTTCAGTGATTTCTCCCTCCATGATGTATTCTCTAACGTTTGGGTGAGCTACAAGTACCAAAATTTTGCTCCTTGATACCATATACCTGAATTTCTTGAGGGCTTTTACTATGGCACATGCTTATTTCTCTACAAAGTTATACCCGATTTCATAATCCCTGAGAGTTCTTGAGAAAAAGGCTATTGGGTGTTCTCCCTCCTGTTTATCATCCTTTTGTGTCAAGATAACAACAATGCTTAACTCTCCTCCATAGACATATATTACAAAAGGCTTGGAAAAATCTAGGTATTTTAGTACTGGGGCCGTTGAGATAGCCTTCTTGACCTCTTCAAACGCTTGCCTTCCTTTTAGAGTCCATTTGAAAATCAGGTCTTTCTTTAGCAAGAGTGTCACTGGCCTCACCAAGCCTGCAAAATCGGATATGAACCTACTGACAAAATTAATCTTTCCTAAGAAAGACTGAACTGCCTTCTTATTTACTGGAAGAGGTAGGTTCATTATAGCTACAATTCTTTCAGGATCTATGGAAACTCTTTCTTTAGACACTATATGTCCCAATAATTTGCCTTGAGGCACAACAAATATGCATTTCTTGGGAATCAATGATATTCCAAAATCTTGACATTTCTCAAAGATAGATTCTAAGTGATCAAAATGATCAAAAGCATTTTTTGAAAAAATAGTGAGGTCATCTAGATAAATCAAGATGATTTTATTTATAAGTTCCCCATAGGCTATGTCCATAGCTCTTTGAAAGGTGGCTCCTACATTTGACAGGGAAAATGGCATCTTAGTGTATGCAAATGTTCCCCATTTGGTAGTAAAAGTAGTTTTGTACTAGTCTTCATCAGCCAACCAAATCTGATTGTATCTAGAGAAACCATCTAGCAAAGAAAATCTCTCTGATCTAGCCGCAATTTATAGAATTTGTTCCATGGAGGGTAAGGGATAGTGGTCTTTCATAGATGCTTTATTTAGATTTTTGAAATCTACACACAGTCTTACATCTCCATTCTTTTTCCTAACTGGCACTAGATTTGATATCCAGGTTGAGTGCTTGATTGGAAAAATTATTTTGAAATCTAAAAGTTTTTACAACTCATCTACCATTAGAGGCTCAATCCTTAGATTTATTGGCCTTTGTTTCTGTCTGATTGGATTAGACCCTTCAGTCAATTCTATTGTGTGCTGAATAATGTCCCTATTGTATCTATAAAGGTCTTCATAGCTCCAAGCTATGACTCTGTCTTATTTCTTGCACAATTCAATTAGTCTTTCTTTTTCCACTTGAGTTGTAGAATTCCCAACTTTTAGTCTTTTCCCTTCACTCACCTCTATTTCAGAATAGTTTGCTTTGTCTACCTGGAACCCTTTCTTCTCCATGCTTACATCCTCTGGATCAAATAAGTTTTCTAAGGTAATCAAGCCCTTTGGGATCTTATTAGTCTTCAATTGTATAATCTGATCACCATATGCCTCTTCAATTTTAGTTTGTAACTGATCAAAAAACTCATCTGATTGTTGTAAGAATGAGACTTCTTGAGCATCATTTTTAAATACTTGCCAATTCTCATCATTGTCTGGAATAGTTAGCGTCACTATAACTTTTACTGACTCATTATTGATTAATAGGCCAGTTGCTGGGTTAAACTGTGAGCCAATCTAGGCCATCCTATCAGCTTCAAAATTTTGAATCCTAAGGACTATCTTGATATTGAAAGCATCAAAATCTTCTATTAAGTCCCAAATCCTATGTCTATAAGACCTCATCCTTACATTTTTGGCTACTGCCTATTCTCTAATTTACTTTACCACTAATTTTGAATCTCCTTTTACTATTAGGTTCTTTATCCCCCTTTTCTTAGCTAACAGGAGCCCATGTACTAAAGATTCATACTCAGCATCATTATTAGTACAAGCAAATTGGAAATGGATAGCCCTTAAAATTTTCTCACCATTTGGAGCAGTAAGACAAATTCCTGCTCCAGCACCATGCTTATTTCTAGCCCCATCAAAATTTAAGGTCTAGATTTTTGAATTTGAGTTATTGGTGCCTCTTCTCTTAGAACATTTGGGATTTCATGGACCTCATCAAAAATGACATATGTGCCCAGACCAGTAGAGTCATAGTTTCCATATGGGTCGCTATGCATCATAGCCAACAACTAGTTATTTTCTTCCTCTTGATCATGCTCAGTCTAGTCGCCTAAGTCTTCAACAAAATTTTTTTCTTCCTTATTTAACATAGCATGATCTGCCTCTAATTTTGATGTTGGTTCATTGGTGATATGATCTTTTTATAGTGGTTCAGATAGAATTTTCATCTTCGAACCATATCTAGTTCTCAGGATGAGGTGAGACCAATCAAGAGACATATACCCTCCTATTTTTGATGTAAAGTCTCTGGATAAACATAAACCAAAAATAAGAGGTATATCTATGACTACTACATCTTGGTTGACAATTATATTGGGGCAAGTATATAACTACAATGGGAGTTGTTTAATTTTCCCTATGGTTTGTACTGTTTTGCCATCTAGCTGCATAACTCCTTTTATAAGGGATTCATATTTTATTTTCAAGGCATCAGCTATTTGCTTAGGAATCACTACAGTACTAGCTCCTTAATCTATCAATACATTATGCAAGAGTTTCTTTCCAACTATCAGATTTAAATAGAAAGGCTATGGTTTGTATTTACTTACTTGTGTTGCATCATTCACAAAGGCTGTTATCTTCGGAGGAACTGTATCTTTGAGCTTTTCTTTTCCAACAGGTCCTTCTTTGGTAACAATAACTTTGGGCACTGCTTGGCCTTATAGAGCTTATTGTAGTAGTGTTTTCTATTCAAGAATAGCCAATATATCCCATATTGACACTTGTGCTGGAGTCTTCTTCAATTGATCCACTACATTTATCAGTCCCAAAGACTAAGTTTTTTGAACATAAGGATATCTTGTTTTTTCTTGAATTTGGGTGGTAGTCCCTTGATCTTGTACTAGCTGAGGCACTTCTTGTCTAACAACAGTGTTTATTTGTCCTTGAAATGGAGGATTATTCATGACTTGACCATTTACAATCTCAAGCTGCTCCACCATTCTCTTCTTTGATCTGGTGTAATAATCAGATTGCACCACTGGTCTTTAGAAAGTAGATGCTTCATTCAATAAAATTGATTATTCATCTTCAATCCATGAGAACAAAGCATGTTCTGGGGCTATTTTCTCTTCTTGTTGCAAGGACACTCCTTTCATCTGAGCCACTAAGACTGAATTTTGCATACCAAGAGACTGGTAGGCTTGATTGTCACTGGTACTGGCAAACTGACCATCCATTCTTCTCTGCTCTGCCACCCTTTGTTGTATATTACCCCTAGGACAATCTCTAGGTGTATGAGCATTATTACAAGGGAAACACCAGGCATTAGTATCATCCACATAATTATTTTGCCCTAGAACCATCTCTCTATTTGAATTGGGAGGAATAGTCTATGAGGGTGTGGGGACTGCAACCAATTGATTCATTGGCTGATGGTTAGTTTGTTTTGGAGGACCCCGATATTGGTTTGGTTGGGATGAAAATATGTTTCTTTAATAGACTTGATAAGGAGTCTTGGAGAAAGTATTCTGCTATCTTTTTATATTGATCAGCTCATTGGAAAACATCCTTAGGATATTCTTGATGTCATCCATCTCAAATGACTGAGCAGGGATAGGTTCTTTCGCAAATGGTTGAGGGTAAGTGTACATAGACACAGGTGGGCTTATAGATTTAGGAACTTCTTGAGGCAATGGCAAGGAAATTTTTGGGAACATGGGCATGGGAGGCCTTGGAGGTAATTTTTCAGCATCTATTAAATGATTCTCAACTCTGACCGCATATTCATAAGCCTCTAGCAAAGTGTGTCCTCCAAGTGACTGAATCATAATAGATCTATCTGAATTCAAAGCCTTGAGATAAAACACTATGGCCATACCTAGTAATGGCCTAGCTATAGCAGGTATTCTATCCCAACTCTTTTGAAATCTAGAATTGAAGTCAGTCATGGCTTCCTGTGGTCCCCCTTGAATGGTAATTAACTGTTGTAGCAAAGAAGACTTATCACCCTTCTCTACAAATCTTTCAAAGAAAAAATCTCCAAGCTGATCCCATGTAGATATGGTATTTTGGGTCAAAGACTGATACCATTCTAGGGCCTTCCCTTTAAAAGAAGCTGCTAATAATCTTATGGCCACATTTTGCTATGTGACAACATGTATAACACACACATCTGATACATATTGAAGATGTTCCCTAGGTGTTTTAGAGTCTTGCCCACTAAATTTGGGCAGATATTTTAGGGCATTCACTAGGATAGGATCCCAAATGGCTGGTGGTGTTGGGAGGATTAAGGGACTACCAGTGTTCCAACTTGCATAATTTTTTGGGGGTATAGGGGCTCCCATATTTAGTATTGGTAAAAACTAGTTTGGTTAGCTCTTCTCCTTGGACTTGTTACCAAAGGTAGCAAAAGAATACCTGGATTTGTAGTAGATTGTGATCTGGTGACTGGTCCACAGCTTTGACTCCTTGTAGCTCTCTAGTTCATACGGTCTTGAAAGAAACTTCAAGACTGATCCCACTGGGCGTGCCAAAAACTGTTGATGTTTAAAATTGTGCTTTATTTCAGACACCAACAATGGGGAGTTTCAAGATGTGGGATATGTGACTTGAAACAACCTCCATATTTTTAAGAAGCTGGTCTCTTCTTTATATCAAGTGTTTGAGGGAAAAGGGATAGGAGTTTTAAACAAAAATGCAAATGCAAAGAAATAAAATGTAATTATGGTGATGCGCCTGAATGTAATTTTGATCCTTAATCCTAAGCATAGTGAAACTATATGTAAGATTCAATTACATTAAAGAGTAGACGAGGCATGTTCAATGTAAGAGATAGAAATAATAGAAATAGAGGCTCACAACTTAGACTACTTTTGTAATGATACATGAAACATCAACAAAGGCACAAAACTCTATCTTCTCATTAATCTTCAGCCATATAAAAGGCACAAAAACATGCACAGTTACATCAACTTTACAACTTAAGAAAATAGAATAAAGGCAAATGATATTCCTAATCACAACTCTAGAAAGTCTAAAACTCTTTTCAATAATTTTCTCAAAAAATTCTCCCTCTTTTTTTTTCTTTTTTTTTTGATGATCCCTACAGTCCTCTTTATAGCCTCGGATCTCTCATTCCATCACCTCCTTTCCCGTGCAACTGTCTATTCTGCCTTTATCTCATAGGGGACAAACATACGGTGCTTTCAATGTTTGTAAGCCCCAAAAATCTACCTCGTGAATTGCCCCATCTACTAGAAATAACTCCTGCTGAGTTTCCCTCTAGATTGCCCATGTGTTCCCAAACTTACAGCCCAAATTGAACTCTAACTGAGCTGGAAGTGTCTATACAGGACCCTGTGTTCTGTTGAAATGGAAGAGGACACTTAGTCAATTTCCTAAAAATTTGTTTATTTCTTAGGAGACATCAGAGAATGACACTTGGCACTTTCTGCAACTTTTATCGAAGACATGCAACACTTTCTGATTTCCTTATATTCTTACTATATCTTGCCCTAGAATGCTCTTCCTTTGACACCTATCACAATCCACTTCTTTGATACTTAAAAAATTAACAAAAATAAGATTTACCGTATTTCTTGCCCGAGCAACCTTTAAAAGGGGCATGGAGACAGGTGGCAATCTCCACTTCTCTTCAACAAAAGACACATGGAAATCTCTACTACTCTTTTGCTATGCTGTGGAAGTGTTTGAGATACATGCTAGGCTCCTATGGATGGTGACACTTGGTAGCTTCTGCAGACTTGAGAAATAAAACTCGGGACCCACCACAGTCTTTATTTGGCAATGAAACTCAAAGAAGATCTTTTGGATGTCGACACATGGTAGCCTCCGCTACTTCTAGGAAGATACGTGGCAACTTCTGCTGCTTCTAGGAAGATACATGGTAGCTTCCACTGCTTCTAGGAATGGATTAGAAAGGGGCTTGGTTGATGACACTTATCAGCCTCCACTTGAATGGTTTTGTTGCACCTCACTTGCCCTCCAAAAGGGCACTTGTCCTTTGGTCTTTGGGATGCTCCTTTGAACTGCCCGTTGAACCGAAAATGGTTCAATGGTTCAACGGTTCAACACTACATGCCGTTTACACATAACTCAAGGTATTTAACCAAAAAATATTGAACCAAGGCATTGAACCACCTTATTTTAGATGTCAACACGTGGTGACTTCCGCTTCCTTTTACAAAAACAATCCAGGGCCTTCCATGATTGCCACTTGACACTTTCCACATGTTCCTAATACTTAGGCTGTTGAAGACCTTTGATAAAAAATAAATGAAATGTGGGTGTCGATATGAAATGTGGATGCCGACATGTGGTGCTTTCTACTGAGTTGCTATTGAACACGTGGCATGTCCTGACCAACTTGTATGAAAAATGAAAGGTGCCTCAGATGATGCCACTTGGTGGCTTCCACTTGATTAACCCTTAGCCAAAAATGAAACAAATGAAACAAAAGGGGAAAAATAACCCATGTTCTATTTTTGAACTTTGCCATAAAAAACCAAGGTATGCGGGAACAAAATTTGCAACGCGTGACTGAAAATCAGAATGCAACGTAGAGTAAAAAATTACTCTACATTTATCATAACACCAATATTATAATCTCAATGCCACTCTATCTTGTTTCTAACATCATATATTAATTTTTATCATTTTATCAACCATGTGGTGAATAAGCATAATATATCTTGCAGATCACTAATGGTTCCACTAAATATACATGGAATTGTAAGGTGACTACAATGATTTGGCTTGACTAAGCTTGTGTTCATTTGGTGGATAATGACTTATGAAATACAAATTATTAAAAGTTTAAACTCAATACCCCATATATGGTTATGAAACTATTACCTTATAAGTAAATACATAAATGACTTTCTTGTTACAAGCATTTTAAATAATGTAATTCATAAAAGTAGTCTGTATAGGTCAATTGGGTCTCTAATACAATGACCTATTATGATTCTAATGATTAGGAGGAAATACATAGAATGTGGAATACCAAATGACATGTCAAAATGAAGTAAATCAAATTAAATTAGAAAGCATGCCCTCCTTATGTTACTTATTTTAAGCAAGGCATCTAGGCCACTATCCTAATGTGGTTTACCAATTCACGTCGGTCTTTCTCTTTCTAATATTTGGATTTCACTTCTATTCTCCTCTCTTTATGATGATCTCCCTCCAATATAAGGGTAGTCTATCCCAAAATCATCTCATAATAAAAAATAGGTAATTAATTACAACACAATATAAAATCAATGTGATATAATATTAAAACTACTTAAAATACATTAAATACCCATGATAGCATATAATTTTACATATTATTAAATGAAATACAACTACTTAATAACTATTAACCCATCACTATTTTTAGCAGAATAATCATATAAATTCACATAATCAAATCCACACAATTAAATACATATGATAACATGCCATAAATATTACAAACATACAAAGAAATATAGTCTACTTACAAACATGAGATGTAACATTTTCAATGCCATAATGTTTTGATGCTCAAGTTTATGATACTTTAATTTAGTATCATCTATATCTTTATAAATCACTAATGGACACCATATTGCCTCTACATTAATTGTATGGCCAACCAATTAGCATTCCCACGTGCATCACCATGTTTTCTTTATTGTGAATATTTTCCCTAGTTCTCCTAACCAAATCTATTCCTTGAATGCATTTATTTTCCATGTGACATATTTGGGTCATTATTGCCTATTATATGTGATTAAATCATACTAGTGACATTGAACCCACCTCTCATAACATTAAGCATTAAGATATACCTCTTCAATTCCACACTTCCATAGATATGAACTAGATTCATTGTGTATCATCCCCAACCTCATACCCTTACTAAGCCTCATTAGAAACTACTCCAATATGAGCCTCTTCACCTTGTTTTCAAAAAGATACATTTTTATTCACACTGTAACATTATTCATAAATTTATATTATGGAGGGATGATGAAAATTAGCATTGCCTTATCCATAGATGCGTAAGTAGTCATTGTGAATATCAAAATGTAACTTCTAGTAGTTGTTGACTATTTTTAAGAGAAAATATGAAATTGACATAATATCCTTATTAAAAATGAACTTAAAAAATATATATACATCAAAGATAACAATAATATGTGTTACATCCTGGTTCCTCACTAAACAAACTTACTAGATTATCTGTGGATATCTATATTTTTTTATAAGTTCAAAGAGGGTCCTAAACCCTATAAAAATTATCTCCCATGGCAAAAAGGCATCAAATGAGACATAAATAGTACATTACCTTCACTAGAATATTAGACAAAAAAACACTAAAGAAAGAAAAATAATAAGACCATTAAGGACTATCAACAGTCCCATAATTGGCCAAAAACTTAACCAGATGCTTTTAATCCTCGAGGCTACCACCCCCACATCCTTGACCTTGTCATCAAATTATTTGAAAACAAAAAACATTGAATTTTTGTGTTGAATAGAAAATTATACCATCACCCACCATTTCTTCTACATCTTATCCATCTTAGCTTTGAACTCCATAATTTCATTAGCAGTCTTAACACACAATGAGTAGTTTCCCTTCTTCTTCTTGTCATGGGATTCAACAACATCCTCCTACATCTCCTCCAATTTATATTTATTTAATTCACCAAAATATCTTACTCCTTCCTCCTCATGAATTGATTCAATAAGAGTTTCATCTTCTCCCTCTCCCTTGGAATCCTCAAAATACTCAAATTCATAAAAAAATTCAATTCCCTTAGGGTGAATGGATGGGATTCCAATAATACAACTAGATATATGAACTCTTGCTCTGTCAAGCTTCTCAACACCACCCTCATGATCACTTCGCTCCCATTTATGGCTAGGGTCTAAATATTTGACTAGCTCCTCAACCTAGCCAGAGTCCTCCTTCTCAGTTTTAGCCTTCTTAAACACTTTGTCCTCATCCTTACCAACCTTTCATTCCCTTTTAGTGGGCACCAATATAACCACCTTAGTCTCTTGGATATGAGTCATAAGTTTTCCACTAGCTTTCTTCAAAGATTTTATTTTGGAATCAGGGGTTGGGTCCTTAATCTTAGGGCTACCCTTCAAATTTTTAGGGGAGTTTTTGGGATTTTCAATGGATATCCTATCTTTACCTTTGACAGTAGGAGTCGATGGGTTATCCTCCAACAAATAGACTATAATAGGCTTCAGTGGGCACAAGTCCAAATAGAAGTGGTATAACCTTAGAATGAGGCCTTGGTGAATGGGAATGAGAGGGGAGTTTTTAGCATATGACTCCTTGGCATGATTAATAGATTTTTCTAGAGAGGAAAATGATAAGGGAAAACTGATCTCCATTCTATTCCTAAAAATATTGAGCAAGGTAAAATGGTAATTATAAAATACCTTAAATCTACCTTTGAGTATGAAGTATTTCATAATCATGAGGTATATTTGCCCCCACGGCTCCGGTAGCTTCTCCCTTTCAAACCCTCATAAAGCTTCACAACAAATTATCCTTCTCTAAATTAAATTCCCATATATTCTGAGTCTAACATCCTACTTCATTTGCAATGCTTTCTACCTTTTATGGGGATCCCTATGGCTTGCCCAATCACTTCTTCTGAGACTTTTAACCCAATGCCCCCAGATGGACCTATCTAGAATCTTCCTCCTAAGACTCCATAAATTACAGAGATAGTTTCTCATCATGGCCATTCATAACCTCAAGAAAAGATGCCACATTTGCTTCCTATATAATATGCCAGACCATAGGATCTTGGTGAAATTCCTTTGGGGAAGTTAGCTCTACCTTAAATATGTTACCACCCTAAACCCTAAACCCTAAAAATTGCTTAGCCAAAGAAAAATATTAAAGGGAATGAAGGACTGTTATCAACTTGATATATATTTATATTAATAGTCCATTGTTTCAATAGTCTATGATATTCCTCTCCAGGTGGGTTTTCAATAGCTTTAAATTTGCAAGAATTGATATTCTCTACCAACAAATTTGGAGAAAGTATGGAATATCTCTAAGGGGGTTTTATACTTTTCCCTAAAATTTTTATTATTTATCTCTTTCCATAAATTCTAAGCTAGGTGAGGGGGAATTTTTACCCACAGTTCTTTAATAATCGAATAAGTAGGCCAGAAAGGGGTCTCCAATCTCTGACCATATCCATTACTATATCACTAAAAACCCAATTTGAATTCAATCTCTACATAGTAAGACTCCAAATCTCCCAAGTTAATTTTCTTTTTAGAAGGAGGTGAATGATAGTTTCTTCTTCTTCACCACAAAGAATACACCTATTAGGAATTTTAAAACCTCTCTTCTTTAAGTTATCAAGAGTCAAGATTTTTTTTTGAACTAGGGACCACCAAAAGAAGTTGATTTTAGGTAAAATTTTAGGTAACCAAACTTTTCCACACATCCTATCTTCTTTAAGTTATAATAGTAGTCCATAGACACTTTTCACACTAAATAGGCCTTTGTCATCCTTATCCCAAATCATGTGGTCTTATTTATGAAAGGGGGATAGTGTACAGTTAGTCAAATCCTTATGTAGTTGGAAAGCCATCTCTTTATCCTCATCTTAATTAGTTACACAATCCATGATACTCTTCTAATTCTTAATACCCTCATTCCTACTAATATAGTTGATCACTTTATCACCAAAGAATATATAAGCTCTATTTGTTAATCTATGATAACCCATATCTTTGAGGGGTAGGTCCTTTAACCATCTATCCTCCTAGAAGTTTACATTTCTTCCATCTCCACTCTTCCATTTGATACCTCTACAAATAAGGCCCTGAGTTGTGAGGGTTCCATTCTATTGGGTGAATATTTTGTCACCAGCTAACCGATGGGTAAAATAGGTGTTTCCACCATAGCATAGGGAGATTTATTAGCCAAATGTGTAGGTTGACCACATCAAATGGGGAAAAATCTCTCCTCTCATCAAGGGAAGGTTCCCTATAAATATGAGGTGCTATATACTATATATATATATATGCTGAAAATTACACTCAGGGGTAGGACAACACCATCCATCTCTCTTTTTTTAGAGATGATGTTCATAGACAAAGGAGAAATCCTAGGTGATTGCTGGAAGTACTTCTCTTTTTTTAGAAGTAATACTCAGTTAACAGCCATATTCCTTCCTGGATAGTATAAATCTTGGTGAAATGATAGAAGGCACTTCTCTTCTTTCAAAAGTGTTGTTCAGCAAACAACTAGAATCTTTTTGGTAGTGAAAGTAATAGGGTGCAGTAAATAGTAGAATGAGGTGTAGCACAAAGTCTCCACCTCAACTGCCAAAGAGTGAGATACAAAAGACAATGAGGGCACAAGGTCATCCCAAGGTCCTTTACATAGAAATAAAAAATAAACATGCTAAATAAAGACAATTGTAGCAGCACAAAGTCTCCCACAGTTGGCTTCAAGATGCCTTTTAGATTACGTCCACTAGTTCTACTTATTTAATTAAATAGACAAGA
Organism: Torreya grandis; assembly: GCA_037957365.1. NCBI lineage: Eukaryota > Viridiplantae > Streptophyta > Pinopsida > Cupressales > Taxaceae > Torreya > Torreya grandis. Next base: position 1,799,285 of record JARHVA010000275.1, read on the forward strand.
ATGCATTCAAGAAATAGACATAAGAATAATTTCCTCAACAACACAATCTATTATAGCACAAAGACTAAAAAGTCACTTGTTTTCTCATTCAAATAAAGAAATATTATTAACAATCTGAGCTCAAAGTCTCAGGAAATGCCTTTCAATTTGGGCAAAGTTTTTCTTCTATAACTGAGAGATCTCCTTAAAAGTATATGAGAGAGTCTAATATATAGCACTCCAAGAAAGACTTGGATGCTTTGTTTCACAAAATGGCCCATGCTACATTCAATGCTTTGAATGCATTTTAAATTTTGTCAAGGGGCTATGCTAGAACCGAGCATTGGTCTTAAATGTTGCATGTCAATTCCTCTCAAATGTATCCTCCAAAGTATGGGCTGCCAGTCCTCTTCTTGATATGTGTGTAGCTATCCATTTCACCTTTACTCGATGGAGAAAATCAAGCCACATCCTTGAGTGTCTACGCTCTGATGTCTACTTGGTGGACTATTTCACCTATGAAAAATAACTCTCCTATAGATATTTATAGATTTCCTACAGTTATTCTCTTTTTCCTCACCAAATCTTGGTGTATTTTGTTGATATAAGCTCTCAGGCTATCTCTTCCCTTTCTACTGGCTCTTTGGGCTTTTTCTTTGGCTGATCACTGAATTTATTCAAAGGGTCGATGCCATATTTGAAAATTAATAGATATTTCATTAACCTAAATTTGACGTCTGTAGGGATGTCACTGGTCACTGGTCACTTGAACCTCGAACCTTTGAACCATGAAAGTGCATTGGTTCAATAGTTCAACGATTCAAGCAGTTCAATCAGCTCCTTGGTTCAATCGGCTCCTTGGTTCAATCAGATTCCACTTCCTTCCTTCAAATTTTGAAATTCATTGAACCTTTAAACCTTTGAACTTTGAACCATTTTGGTTTAAGGTTCAATGATTCATTCTCTTTCTTTGAATCTTTTGTTCCTTCAAACTTTCTAGATCATTTTCTTTTTTGTTGAACTTATTGAACCTTTGAACCATGAACTCTTTTGGTTCAAGGTTCAATAGTTCAATGGTTCATTCTTTCCTCTTTGAATCCTTTTTTCTTTAAGTCTTTTGAAGCTGCTTGAACTTTAAACTTGCTGGAGTGCTTAAAACTCTTTGAACTTTGAAGTGGTTGAGCTTCTTTGAACCTTTAAGCACTTAACTCTTTTTGAACCTTTGAACCTTGTTGAAGTGGGGTTTAATGGTTCATTGGTTCATTCTATTTGTTTGAAGCCTGCTGATGGACTTTTTTGGTTGAACCTCAGCATTGAACCAGCCTTGAAAATGCCTAAGTGTTTGGAACTTGTTCCTTTATGAGAGCCCGCCGGGTTGAAGTTGTTGAAATTTTTGAACCTACGAGTCCCTTTATTGAAAATGCTTGAATAATTGAAGACCTTGAGTGCTCAAAACATTTTTTGAGAAGGGAAGAGATAATTTTGGCCTGTAGGACCAAAATAGTTGATATGTTGTCCCCAAAAACAAGTGACGAATTTTGGGAACAATAGCTAGCTCCAATTAGGGAACTTCCATCAATTTTTAAAACAATTAAGGGGAGTAGAATCCAAAATCTCCAGTGCCTTTAAGTATGCCATTGGGTTATGAAGTCATGCTACCCAAAAAAGAAAGGTGCCAAAAATAAACAAAAATGAAAAGCACCAAATAGAACTAAAGACTATACAAAAATTATACATATGTACAGGATGATCTTATCTAATACTTCAAGGATTGAAGTGCTTCAGATGCTACCCACTATGAGGCAATGAAAATGGCATTATGTCTTGATATATCAGCAAGAAACCATTTTCTCCCTAGAAGCAATGATTGGTAAATGGACTTCTCCACCAGGAATCAACTTTTCTATGCATTCCTTTTGGTTCTCTCCTATTGCCCCACAACAAGACTTGATTTCTAATCCAAAAACCATGAATCCTTGCTCTCTTACCAAAGAGTTCCTTTACTTGAATTTGATTCATAGCAGTATGGTCCATTACCATAATTCATTGTTCTTCTAGTTCAATCCAACACATGATTTGATGGTCCCCATTCAACACCTGCCAATGGTTGACATTATCAGGCACACTTAATTGAAAGACCAATTTGATAGTTTTCCTATCTCCCTTAAAATCTTGATGAGGAACCAGGAGAGTCATCAAAATAGCTAATACATCATCTCTACTATGAAGCTCTTTGGGCAGTGCAGATATATTGAAAGCATCAAAGCTTTCAATTTGATCTCAAACTAGATTGTGGTAATGACGCAATCTTCTATTCTTGGTTTGACATAGGTTCATCACTTGAAAAACCATTAGTTTAGTATCTCCTTTATCATGAAGGAGTTTGACACCTCTATCTTGGGCTAATTTCAACTCAAGTAACAGAGATTCATACTTGGTAGTGTTGTTGGTGTTGTTGAACTGCAACTTGTACGAAGAAGGAAAAATATCTCCTTAAGGAGATATCAGAACAATCCCAGCTCTAGCATCGATAGAAAACTTACTTCCATCAAATTCTAGAATCTAAACATCATCATAAACTGATCTTCTATTGGATTTTTCTTCATTAGAGAGGGAATATCCTTTTTCATCTGTATTGTGCCCTATTAATTCTTCTGATGTCTTGTTTGAATCAATTTTTGGATCGCCACCTACAAGAATTTCATCTGCTGTAATAGGAACATCTTTAGTAGACTAAAAATAATTACCCCTACCTGAAGACTCAAATAGAATTTGAGCTTCAGGCACTGATGTCTGAGTGACAACATATTTTGCTTCCTTCTCAAGAAGCAGCCTCTGCATGACACCTTAGACAGGGATCCTCACCTCAGACAGGTCCATGCTCAATTTTCCACCAGCATCCTTGCAAAAATTTCATCCAAGCAGAATGCCATAGGAGGCTGGGACATTGGCCACCAAGATTGTCATCTTAATTCTCTTGTCTAGAAATGCTACAAATGAAAATTGGGCATCCTTGATTTGTCCCAGTAGTGGCACTTGTTTATTCTCTATGGAGAAGCATCTCCCAAATGTCTTGGTCAGTGTGAGTCCAAGAGATTTTTCTACTTTAGTGGGCATGACATTGTTACATGCACCTGAGTCTATGATGTAATTTCTCATCTTGTGACCATTTATCAATAGGGAAACATAGAAATGCTCTATTTTCCCAGGGGTAGTAGGAGGAGTAATCACAAGGTTATTCTAGGTGGATGTGTTCTTGGGGGGACCAAGAGTTACTTTCAAAATTTCTTGTCCTACAGGGATGGCTTTATCCTTTACATATTCAACCAACCTTCCCAACTACTCAAGGTTGGATTGTAAATATTCAAACTCAGTCATTTGAATTTTGGTCTTCTTGACATGGTCGATTATGTCAAATGTCTGAAATGAATTAGGAGCAAGGGAATGTAGTTCATCCTTCTAGTTTTTAGGGGGGAGGACTGATCTACAAAATTGAAGTTGAAGGTGAAGGTGTGCTTGATGTACTTACCTTTTTAGTGATCATCGGGTCCTTTAGCTGGAAAGGTAGAGAAGTTCTTCATTTGGCAATTGAAATTACAGGCTGAGATCCTTCCCCTATTTTTCCTTTATCAACTTGTTCAGTGGACTAGTTCTCTGACCTGATAAACATTGTGTGTGATCCATCAAACACTTCTCCTTTAATTTTGGGTTCATCCTGGTAATTTAGGAAACCAATTTTGGAGTCGCCAGCTAATTCTTCTTCTCCCTCTATGAAGAGATTAGCATCATCTTTTGGGTTCAACTCGGGCTAGAAGGAAAAATTAGATTCTATTTCAAGATATCCAACTGCTGAATTAGTTGGGGGTGCTTTAATGGCAAGCTTCCCATGTGGGGGAGGAAGGCGATTTAGCTGCCCTTGATTCCTGGTAGTGTTGCCTTGATATGACTGATTGGGAAATGTTCTCCTTGGTATATCTCGGTATGAAGGAGGAGCAGACATACCTTGTGCCATTTACTTTTTAAGAGCTAAAAACTCATTTGCCAGCTTTTGCACCATTATATCAGTGGTGCATATAGATGGATATTCAGAGGATGAAGAATATTTACCTTTGTTAAGATCTCTCCTTATCTTCCCAGCCAAGATAAGATCATCTTCCACCTTCGTGGCTAAATCTTGCACTATAGTGAGGTCCATGTGGCTAGCCCATCTCAGCAGAAAACTCACTTCAAGTAGTTGAGAGTTTATGAAGAAGCATTTGAGATTTTCAACTGTTGGTTGAGAAATTATAGGAATCCTATTCCTCAGCTTATCAAACTTGGTAGTGAAGTCCCTCATAGGTTCATGAGGCTCCTTCTTAATTTGTGTGCGCTAAGCTAGCAGGGCATGTGCATCTTATGGAGGCTTGAACCTGGATTCAAATTTGGATTTGAGGGTGTTCCAATCAGTCACAGTTTAAGCCTACAGATGATAGAACCAGTCTATAGCATCACCTTGTAATGTTTCTATAAATACCCTGATTATTATTTCTTCATACTCCACACCTATCACACCACAAGCTATGCTGAAGGCTGTAATATGTCCATCAGGATGAACTCTCCCATCACCAAATAATTTGGGGAAATTCTTCCTTAAACTATGTGGTAGCTCATACAGAGGTGGAGTTAAATTGAGCAGTCCAAAAGAGTTACCCTAGGGGCCTTGAACTGCCATTGTATGACTATGGAAAGGGGAGATAACAAATATTGGTGGGGTATGTACAGGCAAAGCTCTACTAGTAGAGGAAAAAGAAGATCTGCCTTGTATTGGTGACCTAGTGTTGGTAGGAGGAAGACTCCTAGCTCATTGAAGGTGAGGTTGTGGAGGAAATAAATCAAAATTGCTCTGTTGCACCAAATCAAAAATAGGGTCAACAACACCTTGAGATTTTTGGCTTCTTGTATAGTGTGGAGCTACCAAATTATAGAATAAAAATGAAAAAGAATTGGCCCTGCTTTAATTTGAAGCTTGAGGCTCCAAATTGCTCATTCTTCCCTAGCAAAGTCACCAAAAATCTTTGGCATGAAGCTAGCAGTGTTTTTTCCTACCTCATGTCATTCCCTAGTGATATGAAATGTTTCAATTTGAATAGACTAGAAAAGGACTAGAAATTCTCATCGATCCCCAGCGGAGTCACCAAAAATTGTTGGCATGAAGTTGCTAGAGAATTGACTTTTGAAATGAAATGCTCGATCTCTAGCGTCTCTAGTTTCATAGCTCAAAGTATATAATGGAAATGGATAAGGCTATAATGATAATGGATAAGACACAGGTGATGCTTCAATTTGAAGCTTGAGGCTTCAAATTGTGCAAAATTGTTGTGTCCCCAGTAGAGTTGCCAAATTTTTTTAGGGTGAATATTTTGTCACCAGCTAACTGATGGGAAAAATAGGTGTTTCCACCATAGCATAGGGAGATTTATTGGCCAAATTTGTAGGTCGACCACATCAAAAGGGGACATATCTCTCCTCTCATCAAGGGGAGGTTCCCTATAAATATGAGGTGCTATATACTATATATATGCTGAAAATAACACTCAGGGGTAGGACAACACCATCCATCTCTATTTTTTTAGAGATGATGTTCATAGACAAAGGAGAAATCTTGGGTGATTGCTAGAGGTACTTATCTTTTTTCAAAAGTAATACTTAGTCAACAACTAGATTTCTTCCTGGATAGTATAAATCCTGGTGAAATGATAAAAGGCACTTCTAGCAAACAATAGGAATCTTTCTAGAAGTGAAAGTAACAGGGTGCAGTAAATAGTAGAATGAGGTGTAGCACAAAGTCTCCACCTCAACTTCCAAAGAGTGAGATAAGAAGGAAAATGAGGGCACAAAGTCATCCCAAGGTCCTTTACATAGAAATAGAAAAACAAACACGCTAAAGACAATTATAACAGCACAAAGTCTCCCATAGTTGGCTTCAAGACACCTTTCAGATTACATCCACTAGTTCTGCTTATTTAATTAAATGGACAAGAATGCATTTAGAAAATAGACATAAGAATAATTTACTCAACAACACAAGCTATTCCAGCACAAAGTCTGAAAAGTCACTTGTTTTCTCATTCAAATAAAGAAATATTATTAACAAGTTGAGCTCAAAGTCTCAAGAAATGCCTTTCAATTTAGTTAGAGTTTTTCTTCTATAACTGAGAGATCTCCTTAAAACAATAAGAGAGAGTCCAATATATAGTGCTCCAAGAAAGGTTTGGGTGGTTTGTTTCACAAAATGACTCATGCTGCATTCAATGCCTTGAATGCATTTTAAATTTTGTCAAGGGGCTATGCTAGAATCGGGCATCAGTCTTAAATATGGCACGTCAATTCCTCTAAAATGTCTCCTCTAAAGTATGGGCCACTTGGTCCTCTTCTTGATATGTCTGTAGCTTTCCATTTTGCCTTTACTCGACGGAGAAAATTAGGCCACATCCTTGAGTTTCTACACTCTGATGTCTACTAGGTGGACTATTTCACCTACTAGAAATAACTCTCCTATAGATATTTATAGATTTCCTATAGTTGTTCTCTTTTTCCTCACCATGTCTTGTTGTATTTTGTCATTTTCTGCATGATCTAAGCTCTCAGGCTATCTCTTCCCTTTCTACTAGCTCTTTCAGCTTCTTCTTTGGCCGGTCGCTGAATTTGTTCAAAGGGTCCGTGCCATATTTGAAAATCAATGGATATTTCATTATCCTAAATTTGAGGTCCATAAGAATGTCATTGGTCACTATTCACTTGAACCTCAAACCTTTGAACCATGAAAGTGCATTGGTTCAATAGTTCAATGGTTCAGGCGGTTCAATCAGCTCCTTGGTACAATTGACTCCTTGGTTCAATCAGCTTCCACTTCCTTCCTTCAAATTTTGAAATTCATTGAACCTTTGAACTTTGAACCATTTTGGTTCAAGGTTCAATTGTTCATTCTCTTTCTTTGAATCTTTTATTCCTTTGAACTTTTTGGATCCTTTTCTTTTCTATTGAACTTATTGAACCTTTGAACCATGAACTCTTTTGGTTCAAGGTTTAACGGTTCAATGGTTCATTCTTTCCTCTTCAAATCCTTTTTTCTCTAAGTATTTTGAAGCTGCTTAAACTTTGAACTTGCTGGAGCACTTAGAACTCTTTGAAATTTGAATTGGTTGAACTTATTTGAACCTTTGAGAGCTTAACTCTTTCTTAACCTTTGAACTTTGAACCTTTGAACCTTGTTAAAGCGAGGTTCAGTGGTTCATTGGTTCATTCTGTTTGTTTGAATCCTGTCGATGGACTTTTTTGGTTGAACCTCAGTGTTGAACTAGCCTTGAAAATGCCTAAGTGTTCAGAACTTGTTCCTTTATGAGAGCCTGCTAGTTGAAGTTGTTGAACCTGTTGAACCTACGAGTCCCTTGACTAAAAATGCTTGAATAATTGAAGACCTTGAGCACTCAAAACATTTTTTGAGAAGGGAAGAGATAATTTTGGCCTGCAAGACCAAAATAGTTGATATGTTGTCCCCAAAAACAAGTGATGGATTTTGGGAAAAACACATTCCAGATGATAGAACCTTTAGGAAGTGCAATATTAGTTAGTAGCTTGTGACCTATATCTCTATTTAGATATTTGGCATTCATGATATCACCCCAGTCCTTATTACCTTAAATGAGGTTCTACCCTATTTTTTTCATGAGGGATTTATTCATGAGATGAATCTTTCTCAAGCCCAAACCCCCTTGGAATTTGGGAATACAAACCTTTTCCCAACCAACTAACACAATTCTCTTCTTATCCTCCACTCCAGACCAGAGAATATTTTTTTGAATCCGCTCCATCTTCTTAGCTACATATCTTGGAATTTTGAAAAGACTTATAAATTAATTAGGTATCCCTTTTAGGGATGCTTTGAGGAGTAGAAGTTTCCCTACTTGACTCAATAGAGCTCTCTTCTAGCAAGCAAACTTTCTCTACATTATCTATATAATAATATTCCAATAGTTAGATGTGACTTTAGTAACCATGAGTGGAAGGCCAAGGTAGGCAGTAGGAAGTCTCACACTAGAGCATCCCAATGCTCTAGTAATTTTTTGTTGCAAATCCTCCTATGTGTTTAAAAAATAAATATAAATTTTATCAAAGTGAGTAATCGACCTAAAGGATTCTTCATAAACATTGAGTAGTCTTTTCCATCTACTAGCCTCAACCATTGAAGCAATACCAAAAAAAATAGTATCATCAATAAACTATTAGATGAATGAAAGTTAGATAGTAGAAGTAGGCTTAATACCCCTAAGACATCCTTATGCCAAAAAATTATAATAATTTATACCCAACACCTCTACCATCAAAATGAATAGATAAGGGGAAAGAGGGTCTCCCTATTTGAGGCCTCTCCTTAAGGGGAAAACCTTTGGGGGAACCATTAGCCAACATAGAAAATCTAACCATGGAAATGCACTCCCTCACCGAGTTGATCAGTCGGTCTTAAAAACCAATTTTATAAACACCCTAATCAAGAAACCCCAATTAACTCTATCATATTTTTGGAAATATCCAATTTAAATATCATGGGGTTATGATTTTGGAAATAGAATGAATGATCTCATGAGTGGTGATAGCCACATCAAGAATTTGCCTACCTAAAATAAAATTGTTTTGGTTAGAAGAAATGAGTTTATCCAAGAGTGGTTGTAAATGAGAGACTAAAATATTGGTGAAGATTTTATACACCGTATTACAGAGATTGATTGGTCTGAAATCCATCATAGAGGTAGACTTCATCTTCTTTGAGATAAAGGCTAAAAAAGTGTTGTTTAACTACCGTATGAGTATGTCAGTCTGAAATAAGTCCTTGGTAGAATTAGTTATATCCTTCCATATGAAATTAAAAAAGTTTTAGAATAATGTGAGGGGGAACCCATCTGGGCATGGAGATTTAAACATTCCCATAGAAAAAATAGCTTCCCTAACTTCCTCTTTAATAACTAGTTTAGTCAGAAAGTTGTTATCTTCATCAAACAATATAATAGGGATGGAATCTAGAAGGGAGTTGTAATCTCCCATTGTAACATTAACATTATTATCCACCAAGGGAGACTCAAATTAGTTGGAAGCTAACCTTCCAATTTCCTTATCACCCTCTACCACATTCTCATTCTCATCTTTAAGTCTACCAATAGATTTTCTTTTCTTATGCCTCAAAGTAGACTAATAGAAAAAAGACATATTCTTATCCCCCTCTTTTAGCCATTGGACCCTATACTTTTATTTCCAATAAATATCTTCCTCATTCAAAGTCACTATCCAATCTTTAGAGAGAGAGAGAGAGAGTTATCTAAGGCTTGAACTTCTTTCGATAAAACCCCTTACTCCATTCTAGATTGAACTTATAAAATTTGGCTCATAATGTTTTTCTTCTTTATCAATACATTCCCAAAAATATAATTATTCCAACCCTTAACCTTATTTGTAACATTAGGTAATTTTTGAGCCAATCTATACATTTCTAGCCCCTAGATAGGAATATTCCACCATCCAGCTAGACTATCTATAAAATCTAGATGTAGAGCCCACATCATTACAAAATGAAAGGGGAAGGGTCCTCTAGTACTCCTTTCTTGATAATTTATCATTAGAGTATTGTGATCCAAATCCACCCTAGGGAGAGCTACCAGATTAACAAGGATGGAGATGGTCCAATTGGAAGATATTAAGAATTTGTCTAGCTTAACCTGAATAAGACTACTTCCTTGTCTTCTTTTCGACTAGGTAAAAGAATGTCCTTCCAAATCAATGTCCATAAGGCCAATATTGATCAAGAACTCTGTTGGATCTAACATTCTATCATATTACTATTTGACCCCCTATTTTCTTAGATGGATAAAGGAGGGAGTTCAGATCCCCCACCACCATCTAGTTGGTTCTCTTGGAATTTTTAATCTTATCTGATAGATTATCCCATACCTCCTTGCTTCCACTTCATGTATTTGAGGTATGGATATCTATAGTTACCAAATTTGGATTTGAGTATTTTTCACTAAGCTTTGATATATATTTTTTAATGGGATAGTAGGATATTGATTTGGTTACATGATCACACTGTTATGAGTTAGTTGTAAGTATATATTTACTTTATGATCATGTTGAATTTTTATTTCATCTATATTTTATGATGTATGTATATCATGACTATTATAGTTTATCTACCTACTTTGTTTTGAGTTTGACATAGGATAACCCATCCCTTAGAGTGTGACAGAGGGAGAGCATCATCAGAGAGGGTGATGTAGATGGATATGTCTGAGGATGATAGATAAATGACAAGAACCCTACACACACCACATAAGTAATTCATGTTAGATGCATAATAAAGTGATTAGCTTAGTGTGTTTTTAGACGTTGTTTGTATTTGGATAAATATATATCTGTAATAGTTGTACGATAGTTGTGAGTTAATCCTAGTGTGAAATTAATCTTGTGTGTAGAATAAATCTTGTATAATTTATTCTTTAATTACTAGTTTAAAATATTAATGGCTTACATTAATAGCATTATTATTAAATCATTATGATTATTTAATTATGATAAGTAATTATTTATTATGAAACAATTAGAAAATTAAAATGTGTAAAACATTATAAAGTGATTAAAGCAAAAATAAAGAAAATTCTATATTTATGAAAAATCATGGAAAGAAAAAATATAAAAAGAGAAAAAGAGAAGGCCATTTTAAAAATAAAACAAGTAAAATAAATAAATAATAAAAAAATAAAAAAAATCTTAAAGCAAAGGACTATGCCTATTTTCATATAAGAAAAAATTAATAAAGGAGGAGATATAATAGATTTACCAAATTAGTGGAAGAGGGAGCTGTAGAAGGTGGAAAAGGAGGTGTAGCATGGGAGAGAAAGCATGAAAGAAGTGAAGAGGTAGTCCTCAACTCTACTTGCCAAGTAGGCAGTTATTTGAATTTTAATTTGTGATAATGGAAAATTTTATAATGTTACTATCCAAAATATCTATGTGTGTGCATGTGTGTGTGTGTGTGTGCATGTGTGTGTGTGTGTGTGTGTGTGTGTGTGTGTGTGTGTGTGTGTGTGTGTGTGTGTGTGTGTGTGTGTGTGTGTGTGTGTGTGTGTGTGTGTGTGTGTGTGTGTGTGTGTGTGTGTGTGTGTGCGCGCGCGCGCGCGCGCGCGCACGCATGCGTGTGTGTTTAGCTATCATAAATCTATATGTATGTATGTATGTATTTCTAAAATTTATAACCATATAAAGGCAACATGAGTGTCTAGTCAATATTTGAATTTGGAACAAAAAATAATCTTATAAAGATTGGTCATAGTATTTTAAACATTCATCTAGTTGCTCGATATTGCCATAATTGTCCAACTTAGAGTGTAAAGAACTGAACACCTTCATATTTCCCATAAGATCAAGTATGTGATTATACTTTATTCCCTAACTTCACCATCTAGACTTGTTTATTTTTAGTTATGACATTCCTCATAACAAAATAGGTACATCCAATAAAAAAAAATTCCTTCAGAATGATCTATTTTCCATGTTTTGGCCACATGAACTTAATCAGACTCATTAAGCGAGAATGTGAAATAAGAAAGGACACAAATGTAATTAAATTAAAAAAGGCCTTACAAAAATAGAGAATTGGTGGTTGAAGTTGGTGCACTTGAACAAGGAAAAATAATTTCTAATACAAATCAAAATAACTTCTTTGAGATCTTTCCATGTTACGGTCTGGAAGAAATGCATTTATTTTTTACCTTACGCTAGAAATTCTTGCCTATAATTTCATTTTTTGATGCCATGAATGCCTAACTATCTTGTGAGGTTTATATTACACTAGAAATTCTTGATGTCTTATGACTCATGCAATAAAAAATCTATGGAAGAGATTTTATGGGAGATATATTTGTTTTGAAACCTCCCTTGGGAATGTGTTTAATAACGTTAGTTATGAAAGAGACTACATATGATATCTAGTAAAACTTTATCTATGATGTAATATGATGCAGGCCCATAGGAAGAAACCAATTGAACATTATGAATAACAATGTTTTTTATGCTAGTTTGGAGGCTTGTAATTTATTTTTTTGATGTCATTAATGTATGACTATCTAGTGATATTTTTATTACACTATAAATTCTTGATGTTTTATGATTCACACAAAATAAACCTTGTGGAAGAGATTCTATGGGAGATATATTTGTTTTGAAACCTCCCTTGGGCATGTGTTTAATAGCGCTAGTTATGAAAGAGACTACATATGATATCTAATAAAACTTTATCTATGATGCAATAGGATGCAGACCCATAGGAAGAAACCAATTGAACATTATGAATACCAATGCTTTTTATGTTAGTTTGGAGGCCTATAATTTATTTTTTGGATGTCATGAATATCTGACTATCTAGTGATGTTTTTATTACACTATAAATTCTTGATGTGTTATGATTCACACAAAATAAACCTTGTGGAATAGATTTTATGAGAGATATATTTGTTTTGATGCCTCCCTTGGGCATGTGTTTAGCAATGCTAGTTATGCAAGAGACTACATATGATATCTCTCAAAACTTTATCTATGATGTAATAGGATTTAGGCCCATAGAAAGAGTCCAATTGAACATTATGAATAATAATGTTAGTTATGATAGTTTGAAGGCAACATGAGTCTTTGAACTTTGAATTTAAAAAAAGATTATTGGGAATTGTCAGTCTGCTATTCTTGTTGTGAAATTTCCCCACAACTGAGCTTGACTTGGTCATATTACTTCTTATTTTTCTAGGTAATAAATTGAGATTGATTTGTTGTTTCTTAGATACAAGTATGATGATTCAATATAAATCACCCTATATTCTACTCTCATCCAAATAATCTTACAAGAGACATCAATGGATAGCTAGTAGTTCTATATTTAGACCATTAGTATTTATATTTAGTTTATACAATAAAAGTGAATCATTGTATATGTAAATATTTAGCCTATCATATAAGGAGAGATCACCACATGTAGAGGTATATACCATTTCTATTGGGTATTTCATTTAGTGAAATGATTTAGTGATATTTTTGGTGAATTTAAAAAGGATATTATAAAATCCTCTAGCATCTTAACTTTTGAAAGACAAATTGATTAAATAGAGGGGAATATATAGGAATGACTTAAGTAAAAAAATATATTAATTAAAGGAAAATTTTAGAAGACTAAAAGTTTGATTTTACCTTGAATGAGTGGAATTACTCTATTTCTATTTGAACCCAAACATTAGCTGAATCCGTGTGAATTAATAAACTATGAACTCTAGGATATGCGAGATTAAATCAAGGAAATTAAAAATTTAGTATTTGTGGACTTATTTAGAACATGATCAACCTTTTCAATATCTAAATGGTTGAATAACCTCTCAAAAATCCTTCTTAGAAATATTTAATAACTATAGGTGTTATTAGTGGTTATTATATCAGGAATCCACCAAGTGTTTCAATGAGGTATGGGAAGGATGGAAAAATCCCATGAATACTTCAATATGATATATACAAGTTACTTATTATATATTACTTATGAACTAAAAACATAGGATGTGATTGTAACATTAATACAAGTTACAAAATGTAATAAGAAATATAGGTGTACATATATATTCACAGGGGTGTATTCTTATGGTTATAATTTCACATATGGATTATGAACTATGTTAAACAATTACATATAATTAAGTTATCAAATACATGCATTCAAACCCCTAAAACGTATATCAAATACTATTTTGGGTTATCCTATGTTTCATGTATGTTGAGTCTTGTTTTGTTATATTTATAAATGGGTTTAAGTATGCAACATAAGTACATAATGAAAATGGATCTGTTGGCTCATATGCCTAAGCTTGTAGCTAGAAGTATGATTTTATCTATTCATTAGGTGTTTGAGGGACCAAAACTATAACCATATTAAAAAAATCTTTTAGAAAATAGAATAAGATGTTTAACTAAATGTTATAATGGGTGTATGAGTTCTTTGTTTCTCTACAAATCATTGATTGATTGTTAGTTATATGTATTTAGTATTGAATACTTATGTGAAGTACATATTATGAGAGTGTCAATATGTATAAACATTTAGTTATATTTAGTATATAGTTGTGAATCATGATGTGTGATTATAAGTTATGTTTCTTTGAATGCTAGTATGTAGTTTAAACTTAAGGTATAATTTGGTAGTATTGTCTCATACTTGTTTGATAGGTATTATGTATGTGGATCATTTGATGCTTGAAATCATAAGTTTGCTTATGATTATTTATATATTTATGAACTATGATAGTATGGGATATCATAGAATACTATAGTATAAATTTATGTTATACCTGAATGGTACATACTATAATTGTTATGTCTAGACTCACAACTACGTTTGATTGATTAAATGTATGCATGTTGGTTATTAATATAAATAGTATGTTTTGTGATAGTTATTAGGAATTTATGTATGTGTGCATAAAACCTTTAAGAGTTTAATAAATTTTATGATAGTTTATTATTTTGTTCCATGGGAACTATGGATTGCTTCATTATATCTAGCTACTTGAATAAAATCTTATGTTTTCATGTATTTAAGATTACTTTATATGACTAATTATGAAAAATCAGTAGTTATGTCTTAGAATTATAGACTATGATAATATAGGTTATCATAAGGTGTAGTATTTTTAGAAACTAAGTATGGTAGTGAAAATCTAAAGTTAAATGTGTATTTATCTAGGTGGTATAAATTGTAGTCATTATTTCTAGTATGTGATATAAAATAACGTAAGATTCATTCACAAGGTTGATGGAATAAATGTATGCTTTGGTTAATCATATGTTTATCATGTTATATGATGTGTTTATTAGTAAGATTTAAATTAAATGAATATTGTGGTTGAATTATATTTGACCAATATGTATTGCTAATATGAAATAAGGAGTGAGATGGATTTCACTCGCTTACTAGCATCACAATGTCAAATGAAGGCAGCCTGATCAAGTGGTGTGTATGAATTTGATTGATCTATGGACCGTTATTATTTATTATTTATAGAAATTTAGGCCAAAGTATGTTTATTGATACATTATAATTTCATGAGTATGATTCACATGTTTATGTGAAATCTTGTAATATAATGATTTTCTATGATGCATTACATGTTTAGTTTTGAGAATCATATAGCATACATGTACTTGTTTATCTCTCTAAATTCTCTTGTCATCACTATCTACTCATCTATGAAGGGAGAGACATTTCCTAATGTAATTAGTGTGGGATATTATTGGTATATGGTTGGTATGGAAAATCACTCAGATGATGCTCTCCCTCCCCACAATAGTAATACTTTTGAGATGACACATGAAATTGTCATAAATATTAGAGAGTTTGAGGAATTCATGCTCTATGGAACCATGTATATTATGTGTGCATTATATTGTATCTTCTTATTATTGAATATTACCATCAAGATTTTTAATTACTTATTATTGTACATTGACAATGGTGGTGTAGACTTGTATCAGTTGTGGCTGAGTTAATATAACCACTTTCTATATTTACATTTTGGTGTGATCTCATGATATTAGAGATTAGTGATATATGATGTAATATGTTTTTTGATATTATCATGATTTGAGTATTTCATACAATCTATGTTTATATTCTCATGGTGTAATCTATTTTTGATATATTTGATTAATAAAAAAATCATGTATTTCTAGTTTGACCCTAGGAGGGTTGTTACATGTGGTATCAAAATTGTGGATCAAAATCTAGGACCTAATGTGTCCATTAGATTTTTTGTGTCTTTATATTCACTAGTGTGAACTTAGTGACATGAATTGTTGCACTGGTATTTTGGATTTATGGTACGTCAGTGTGAACCCATGTTATACCATGATTGAAGTTTTGAGACATTCATGGAATGTGTGTGGGGAACATTGAGTGTGTACCCTTTGGAGGAATCATAACCTTTTGAGTTATTTATGTTTATCGAGTGTCATATTGGGGCCAACATACCCCTATTTTTGAAAATTGGGACCTTTGAGAAACCCTAAAAATGAACATGAAAATATGACAAGATAGGATCATTTGTAGAATTTGAAGATAATCCACTTGATAAAAGTAGGCTTACTTAGTTTTGTTTTTCTTTAATTTAGGCTAAGATTGATAATAAATGGTCTTTATGAATTTTAGTTGAAGGTTCCATGGTTTTGTCCCTGAGAAATTCATGTTTCTAAACCCTGGCAAAACTATCAATTTAAATTTGAACAATGGAGAGAACCGATTGGTGGAAAAAAAATTTAAATCCATTTTGGAACTAAGTATAAAGTTCACATTTTAGTATTATTCATGTTTTTTAATATTAATAAATCTTAGTTTATAATTCTTGGTCCCTTTTATGGTTTTCCCCTTTTTAAAATTCTTTGTATACCTAACTAATTATCCATTTTTTAGGGTCCTTTTAATATTTCTTAGCTTACCCTGAGGTTTTAACTCTAAGGCCTCATTGTATTTATTAATAAAATTGGGACCTTAGTCATAAAATATTTAGCTTAATTTCTAATTCCTTGATTCTAATTTATGCTATCTCGATCCCTTATTTATACCTTAGCCTAAGGTTTTAATCCTAACACCCCAACCTATTTATTAATATAATTAGGACCTTAGTATTAACACCTTAGCCTAAGTATTTTTATCACCGTGTTCCTAACTTAACTTCCTTGCATCTCGTAGAATCTAATAACCCTTACTTTATCATGGCATTTGATCCAATAAAGTGAGGATAGCCTGAGATTCAACATAAAGAGTGTGCATCTTAGATGATTTAATAGTTTTTTATTCTTTGCGGCCATTTGATCAGACAACATGAGGAAGTCAATAGAATCCTATGCATAACCCCTCAAACTAATCATATTCAATCCCTTGGATCATGATCAATGGTCCTCACTTGCTCATGAAGATTTGATCAGATAGATTGAGGCATAGTTTAAAGGTCAAAGGCTTATAGAAAACTTGAATGATCAACACATGCCATCCTTACATTTGATGATCAAAGGCAAATGGGTCTGACCTAAAAAAGAAACCAATCATGAAAAATCTCTTTGATCATGATCTTATGGTTGTCACTTTGTCATAGATTTTAATTTAATAGAGTGAATTAAGTCTAAGATCTTGGGAAACCTCGTGGATATGCCAAGTGGCATTCTTGCATTGGGTTACAATAATTTGATGAGCTTAAAATTTACATTTGCATGACCATAATTTGATGTCTATGAAGATGTATTTTATTTCCACATAACCACTAACTTTAAGCCCATCAAAATAAAATCTTCACTAACTTAAACTTGATATTCACATGACCATCATTTGATGCCCACAAAGACTTATTTGATGTTCATGAGACCATCAAATTTAAGCTAATGAATTATCCTACTCAATATCAAAATACACTCAAATATATTTCTAGAAGGCTCAAAATTTTCTTTATAAGCTAAGGGAAATACTTGAAAGATGCTATAACACTACAAATATTAGATCTAAAAAATGTGGAAATGGTCTTATGGTCTAAATATATGAAAAATAAAACTTATTCTAAATATATGATTTAAGGTCCCCATGGCATTTTGTTTAAATATCGTGAACCTTAAACTATAGACTTATACTAAGTATTATTTTAAAAGGATATCTTTGTTATGTAGAACTTAGACTAAGTGATTTCTAACTAAAGGTTTTAATGTGTTTTGTCAATACAATAGAATCATATTGTTATTAGACCATCATGGCATGATTGATCCTTTTGAGAAAATTTTATAAAACCTTGGCATAAATATTTTAGACTAGTGCATACATTGTTCTTATTAAAAAATAACGTAAACATTGGCTTGAAACATTTATCCATGGTCCCTTTAGTATAAATTCAAAAAAATTAGGCATAAATTTCTTAGCCTAAGGTTTATTCTGTGTTTGATAAACATGACATAAACCTTAGCCTAAGAAATTTAAGCCTAAATCCCACCTTAATAACATGATAACTTAAAGTTTGGGCATATTTTAAAATCAATATTTTTCACTTCATCACTCGATTTTGATCCAACAATGCTAGGTTCCAATCGACTTTTTAATGAAGCCCTAAGAGCCCATGAGTTTGATGCATGGTGAAAGCTCATTCGAGGTAGAGCTAGTAGGATGATCTGATGCTTCATGCTTCATTACTGGAAGGTGATCTAACAACATAAAGGCTCTCATGAATTTTCAAAGACCTACGAGCTCATCTTATGGCCAACATTTATTCAACAAAGAACTAACATAGGACTTGAAGCATGGGGAGGCACATAAAGATGCCAAGTGTCATAACCATGAAATTTTATATAATAAGAGCCAATCATAGGCAATGGCCTAGATTAAAGTCAATAACTCACATTAATCTAATATTTTGATCTAACAATGTGAAATAAAAAAAGGCATTTTTAAATGCCAATGGCTAGTGCTCAAAAGGTATTTATGAAAAATGCCATGAAATGTCTAGACCAATGCCATATAGGTGCCACATAAGTAGAAAAGGACAAAATACAAGATCTCATGGTCTAAAAAATGCAAAGATATAATGGCAAAGGTCAAAATCAAATCCAAGGAATGTATAAGCTAGGGCCTGGATATATCCTACCATTAAAGCTCTAAAACCCTAAACCTTGCATAAAAGTGACCCAAATAGACTTAATTAGTTACAATTTGACCCAAGGAGAACTTAATTGTGTTTCTAAGCACAAAAGATATTTCATAGAGATCATTTCTAATCTGGTGTGAGTAATTTGCAGAAGAAGACACCATGGTAGCATGCAAGCAATAGCTAGAAAAGGAGATCAAGCTCTACTTGTCGACAGATAGTGAAGGATAGATCTTCAAAGACACTGAATTAGACCTTGTGGCCTTGAATGACCCAGGAATTAGGAATTGGTCCAAACCCTTCTTCATGGTAGAGGAACTACTTCCTATTTCCAAGGAGAAATAGAGAATTTCCACCATAAGAAGGAAACACTATGACTTGGTTCCTGTCCAGATGGCTAGCCTTCACCATCTCATGGTAAAACTTGATGTACTACATTGTATATACATCCTTTCCCCCATATTTATTGATTATAGAGTAGCTAATGAATGGATCATCAAGGAGGGAAATTTTAGAAAGATAGCCTATATTTCCCCTATTGATTTTGATAAATATTATAAGCTCCCTCTTCCCCATATAAACCTATCTAAGATCAAGGAATGGAGTAGCAATCATGACCTAGATTCCATCCTTAGACCTTGGTTACATCAGGGACCCCATATCTCTAAGGACTTTAAGGGTAAAATATCAATACTCTAATTTAGATAGGGCATCTGAGTTATAATGACCCTATTGAACCAAGCGTTTGGAGCCCCTTCAATCACCTACGTAAACAAAATCTAGGTTTCCTTTGTACATTTCATGGTGGAATAAAATCTCACCCCTCTAATTGGAGATTTGATCAGTGTTTTCCTGGCCAAATAATTCACTACCATTAAAAGGAAGACATCTAAGAAATTTTACATGATTTCATACCTACTGGATTCCCTATTTGCCTCAATCAACTTCCTAGTATTAGAAATTGTTCTCCTGAGGCAAAAAACTACCATTTCCCACCATTACTCTAAATTACACATCTTTAAGTACATGAACCATATGCAATTTATTTGTGATTATGCCTATCTATCCATAGTGGAGGCCATCACAAGTGTTCCCATGCCTAGGGTCTATCCACTCATCAAGACGTATGTTTAAATGATGGGGGACATATGGTATTACCCTAATTGTATAATTATCAAGATTGAGGGGATCATGTCCCAGCCTTATAGATTACCAATATATGTTATGAGTAAGCTTTCAGAGAAAAAATTGCCTCATAGCTCATCCATGGCATTGATGGGACTTATAAAGAGAATACGAAGGGTTTTATCCACCCCTTCCCATTGATTATTGAGAAAACCATATTGAAAGACTAGATACAGGTGGAAATCATGTCCACACATAGGGAGTCATTTGGATTTCAATTTGATGAACTAAAAATGAGGGATCCAAAGAACATTATGGGTGAGAATTTGAAGGACAAGAAGCTCCCCAATCCTAAGTATGTAAATCAACTAAGTGTTCATGATACCATTTACATTAAGTCCAATAACTATAAAGAGGTGTTGGCCAAGATTCAAGGGCACAAAATTAAACTAGAACATAGGCTAACCAAAGATGAAAAGCCATCTAGTGAGACATGGAAAATACATTCTTTACAATATCAATTTTTACCTGGACTATCTAGGATATCCCAAGAACAACCCCAAGTAGAACAACCATAGCCATAGCCTCAAGGGCAAATTGTGTAAGGCCAAGATGAACAAGGTCATGACATGGAGAAAGTAGGAGAATTTAAATTGGAAGAGAGGCTTGGAGAGGGGCCCTCATCTACATAACTTCCCAAAATGCCACTTTCCCTAGTTCAATACATATACATGATAGCCTTAGAGCCAAAAGAGACACTTGAGGGTGCCCTCAAAGAACCTATAGAGGCATACGATACTGATAGGGAAGAAGAAATATTTGAAGAGACTCAAGTCCAAGTGGGGGAGTCTAAAGAACATAAAGGAAAAGAGATTATCCCTATTGTTTTCACTTGTATTTTTACCCCTGAGGATATTAATAGATCTCCTCATCCAAGTGGCATAATGGAAACATCTCTCTTGATATGGGTGACAATTTTGTTGAGATGAATCTCTAGAAGGGCTAGTTCCCTTGATGAAATCTTTAAAAACACTTTATTGCCTATAAATTTTTGATGAAAATGGTAAATAAAACAAATATTTAATCTAAAAAAGGTGATGCACCAATATTTTATTTCCTCCTGTTGATTTAAATTTTACCACTTAGAGTCAAACAAGACTTCTTTTACACAAAACTCATAATTCAAGATGCATTGCCACATCAATGTTTCATAAATTAGGTCTGGAAGGAATTTTGATGTTTAATATGGTAATTAAAGATTCCTTTTAGTATATAATAATGAACCACTTCTAAGACACCTATACACTTATAAAGTAACACTAACAAAGACTTGTAACAGTTTCTCTTTTACACATTTGGTGAACAATCAAGGATAACATGCTAGAAAAGATAATCTTATACTAGATAAGACCAACAAGATTTCATTGACACTCAATTAACAGCATGTGATTAGGAAAAAATAATTTTTTATTTCTGTAAGAGTCATTCAAGTAAAAAAATTTCTAGATTTTTCCCATTAACCAATGGAGGCTGCTCAAAAGAGCCAAAAGAGTCAATATTTATAGCCTTTGAGAGAAGAACAAGGTAAGGGAAGTTCAAAAGTCACTTGGACACTTGTAAATCTCAAAAAAGAGTTAAAATTTTCAAAATAAATAGACATGAGTTGAACCATGCAATGTCAGGAGTCCAATTGTCCATACAATTCATGAAACCTATGAAAAGTGTCACAAAAATCCTTATCCTAGCTCAGAAAACTACCTTCATTATTTGGAGTTGTTTGAACATCCCACCACTGATTAGGGATTGGTCTAATTATTGGGATAATAAAGAAGTCTTTCATTCATTAAATCACATGCATTGGTTCTGATCCTAGTCATCTAAAAATTCTTTGAAGGAAGCCATCATTGCCTATAGTCTAAAAACTCCTCTTTTTTTGTCATCCCTCATACTTGACCTCAAAATTGGCTTTAGTTTCCCATGAAAATCCATGTGATGGAGTGAATTACACTTGGAAAAACTATCCATGGCCTTGGAATACTCAAGTAAACCTTAAAAGGCTCATAATTAAATTTTTCATCCTTCTCACCCTTACGTTCACTATGCCAGTTTGACTAGCTAAAATTAAGATAATTTTTTGAACTCATTTACATGGGGGGGGGGGGGGATCCTAAGGAAGTATTATCCATGTTATAATAACTTTCCTTGACAAACTATGTCTTTAGATTAGTTTTCCAATCTCATTTTCCCCAATGGGTTCATTTAAGGGTTTTACTAGGGTTTTAGATAGTTTTTAGCTCTTAACCATTGTTCATATAGATTTCACATTAAATTTTAAAAATAGTTCCATAAATTGGTTTCCAAGGACCTTATCTAACTCATTTTAACTCCTTTTTTCCCATGCATATCCTTCATGAATATGTAAGCTCCAAAAGTTGCCTTATCAAGCTTGTTTCTCTAATTTTACATAAGTGTGAGTGGTTTTTATCTCAATAATTTTTATCTTATTGTTTCTCTTAATTAAAAAAGTTCTCACACCTGTATTATGACCTCAAAAACATGTCTCATATATATATATAGTTCACCAAAGAGTAAAAGTGAAAATGCATCACCATTTGGCACTAGGCCTTCCTAAAGCCTAATAGGTTTACTAGGCACCTTGATGAATTTGGATTTTAATATTGATACCTCATAGTTGTATTGGTGTATTAGGAATTTTTACACCTAATTTTATCTCATAATACCAATAAATACCCTTTTAATCACTTTACCTTGTCAACTTCTTTCACTCACCAACTAAACCTAATAAAAACCTTGTCTAGTTGGACTGTGCGCAAAGGGAAAATGGGTACTTTGAAGAGTATAAACTTGATATATTTATTATTATAAATTATTTTCCTTATATAAACATCGTCATAGTTTTTTTTAGGTCCCCAAGGCTTCAAATCAAGTCCCATGTCCATTCTACACTCATTAGGCCACTTTGTCAAATTCCAATTTTCCTAGAGTGGCTAACATTTGAGATAAAAATGAGAGGTATATCCCTTATCCATTGTGAAATATGAGTGTTTTTTGATATTATAAAAATAAAAATTACAATTTTTACCAAATGGTTTGGTCTGATTCCATGTTTTGGATGTCAAACCATCTCCAAATGTCCAAAAAAGGGACCAAAAACCTTGTTTTCCTACATTTTACCCCTAAATCCACTTATAATTCACTCTTATAAGAAAAAACCATGATTATAGGCTGCATAAAAATTATCCCCATCTTAAATTCATCCTTATTGAGCTTTATAATCCATCCAAAACACTTACTCCCTTAGATCCTTCATGTTTACTCATTGGGCAAGTGTGCTTCCTAATCACCTGTACAGACTGATGGCCTTGTCCAAGAAAGGAAAAATGATTGAGCATATTTTATAATTATTTAAGTGTAAAACATTAATTTTCATTATCATAAAACATCTCAAGTTGATTTTTAAATTCCCTTTTCTCTTGGCATGATAGACCCCTACCTTTACTAAGAGTGCATACTCATTTGCAGGTATATGAAGGGTCTTAAGGGGGTTTATGTATTATTGTTTTATACAACCAAGATATTATGGATTATATAATGGTTCTAATGGATATTATCAATTCTTGATATGTCATCCAATATCCATTTTTGGCCTCATATGCCCCTTATAGCCCAACTGGGTACCCTATTGTACCTAGGTTGAGACCCATGTTTTACCTTGGCCTGTAGGTTAGTTTGTGGTTGATTGAGGTGATTGATTGATTAAAAAATTCTATTGATATCACATTGAAATTAAAAACCAGATTGATTAAATTTTAACCCACATTATATGTCTAAACACCATCATAACACATGCCTAGTCACTGCTCCTTCATCAAACTTATTTGATCCCTATAGGTGCATGCTTGCATAATTTAGGATAGAAAAATGAGTAAACAAACCTCATTTAATCCCAGAGTGTGATTTTTCATTGGTTTTAATGATTCAATTTATTCACTCTTTTAATCCCATACTCTCAACACTACCTTCCTTCCAAACTGTGACTTACCTTGAATATGATTATGTTTGCTTGTTTGGACCCTATTGTAGGTGGTCTTGAGCTTTCTAGCTTGTCCATGATGTTGAAGGACTCTTGTTGAAATTAAATTTGAGGTAAAAATATTTATTCATGAGTTTTGAACTTATTTTAGGTGTTTAAACACCATCAAAACCCCTTTACTTGGTCATTATCTACAACTGAGACACCCTTGCCTATAGGACTGAGAAACCATGCATCTATTGACCCTTGTAGGTGCTCTTAGGCTTGAAAAACAATCAATTTTTCTCATAAAGAGGCTTGGGACCTTGACAAATTTTATAATAATATTTTTAAACCATGAACAAAACTTAACCTCCATATATGCAAGAAGGGACCTCTTTCAAGTTTGAAACTCCACCTTGGTTGTAGATGCATTTTTTTAAGGATAGTGTACGAATAGGGCATGTGTGTAAGAAGTAGAAACCATATTCAAACCTCTCAAGATGATAATTTAGTAATGAATGTTAATTTAGGTCATTTATAGTCATTCAAGTATGGTTCTTAGTCAAGGTATGTCAAGTTTAGTGAAGAGAAGTCTCTTTTAGACCAAACCTTGTAAACCTCACTACTTGGTTTTAGTGTGTTTAAGAGCAATTTTGAGGTGTTCAAACTTCATCTTGAATTGAATTTATAACCTTAATATTATTTTGTATGTCATATCATATATAGTGAATACTAAATAGGCTGATTATGATGCATTCACAACTCATGTGACCATAGTAAATGCTATCCATAAAAACCTCAAGACCCCTATTTTGCCTATTTAGGGAAAATAGGCCTAAAATCATGGTCTTCATCTCCTTGGACTGACGTTCAACTCCAAATACACATATAACACCATGTGTGGATATATCATGATCATTTAAATATGCAAGGGATTCAAGTAAGGTCCTACCTCACTTCCACACTCAAATAAATATCTCAACCCCTTGTTTAGGCTACTTGTAGGTGGATGTCTAGTACACCATAGTGAGCTAAATTATGAATAAGATGAAACATTTTATGAGTGTGAAATATATTATTCCTAAATAAATGCATATTTTTTAATTCTAAGTTATTAGAGTACATATCCAACTCTCCATAAACTGACATGACATCACCAAGGGCTTGTAGGTGGCTATTTTGACTATGTTATGTAGGCAAGGTATGAGATATGGAAAATTATGTTGTGAATAGGTTCCAAATGACATGAAATGCATTTTCAACCTTGAAATACATGATATATATCCTTTTCACCTTGAAACAAGTTTCAAACCATCTATTTTAACATGGAAATTACCTACATACATGTGGAAAAGAATAGACAGAAGCACCAAATGACTATTTGGCATGACAAAAATGCTTGGGGTCACTTATTACAAATTTTACTAACCCCTTAATGGGATTTATTAAATTAATGATGGTATGAAAAATTTAAACACCATGAATTCAACCCTGGGAACAAGATAAACAAGCCCATACACAAGAAATCAAGTGAAATTAAGCGTGAAGTTGACCATGGAGGGAAACAAGCTAGTAAGCAATCCACGAGGTGACATGGTTAAGTCAAAAAATTATAAGAGATGGTCACATGAGATATATTATTTTATAACACCATTTAAAATATGTATGAGACACCTATAGGAAAAAACACTTAGCAAACAGAAGCACTCCAATTAAAACTACACATGGTGACACCTCTTTGTAACATGAACTAAGTTACTCATCTAAAAATTATTAAACCTAAAAAAAGAATTGATACCATATAATAATTAATTAAACATCCTTTGGAGCTAATATAACAAATCGGTTCATACATATTTTGTATAAATGGAGCAAAACCTATAGGGTGTATGAAACAACTATTAAAAAGGAATAATGAACTTGTTAGCAATGGTTCATAAAGCATAGTTTACCAATATTAAAAATTAATATATTAAAATTAAGGTATCCTAGTGTAATATCATATCCCAAAATAATTTTTATTGAAACTACCTATGATGCTTGTAGTGAGAAAAAACCTAAGGGTTACTTTTGTGTGTCTGGGAAACCCAAAAATGAGTAGAATAGTTTTTTCTATAAAATGGAACTTATAGATAAATTTAATCATGGATATGAGTGTGTGTGAGAGTAATAGGCATCCAAATATCTTTTTCCACATGGCACACTTACCAATAAGGCTGTACAATTACTATTTTCCCTCTTTTTTAATTATTTCTACAATTTTAGTTAGGGAACCTACCATATTTTCATGTTTATGACATAAATGACATGTAATCTGACATATTTGATGTTATATATTAAAATATTACATTTTTACACCTTGGTAAATGTGTCATTTGCATTTATGACCCTTAAAACCAACTAAAATGACTCAAATTGATAAATTGACTAATGTAACTAAGACCAAGGCTAAAAATGCATTGAATAACATCAAATGACACATATTACTCCCCATGAAAATATTTTTAGACCCATATATCATCTAATAAAATGTGTTTTTACCTCTGGGGGTCTAAGTTTGACCTAAAAGTCAAACTTGGTCAACACCTGTGGTATCCCAAGAGAAGAGGAAGATAGAGCTACCATTAGTTCTTGTTGAACCAAGGAAGAGAAAAATATTGACCTTCACTCACCCAAATAGTGAAGTCAATTTATTTAGTGATGAATTCCCAATTCATGGACTAGTCATTCCTGACTGGTCCATTTATGGAAAATTACAAAAGATCCCTACTCTTTCCCATTCATGAGCCATGACAAGTGTGGAAATGCATGATGAAATAATACCATGGATTAGGGCCATGGTAAAAGAGAAAGAAGAAAGGATAATTATGGTCTCTTAAGGACTAAAAATTAAGAAGATGGTTTCTCCTAGAGCATCAAGCATAATAGGTGTAGAGGTCCCAGAACCTCTAAAATTCACAAGCTCAACTACCATCATCCAATTTTAATCCAGATATAACTAGAATAGAAAGAATCACCACCAAGACATCCATGGTGGGAATGAGTAATTCACATTAAAAATTGTGGAGCCCATTTTAGGATTAACCCCAGTTGGGGGGCAACAACTAGGTGAAGTGACCATTCATGAAAAAGATGTTGAAAGCTTAATAAAAGCCCCATTAGCAAAATAAAAAGTAGGGGTCAGAGGAATGAAATAGAGAATCTATAATTTGGAAAGGGAAAAGGAAAAATTGGAGATACATGCAATTCTATCAGTACCTAAGGCAATGACCAAAATGCTTGATGAGTCATTTTATGACATGTTTAAGGCACTCAAAATAATGAAGTTGAGGCAAAGTGCATTAACATATTAGGGTGAATTCATCAAGGGCCTAGTCACCCAATTACAAGCCTCAAAGGAAAAAATAGCCAAACTTCTCAACATCCAAGCAAGGAAATAGATCTTAGACTTCAAAACCATCATTTTGGGACACTTGAGCACAATTTTGGGAATTGTGGTTGATAAGGTTAAAAGTTTAAATGCATGGCAAAATAATGTGGAAAGACTCATAGAAGATGACAATGAGCTAATTGAAATAATTATACATCTTCTTGGGACTATGCTTTCAAATCCTACACAACCCACTGCCCTTGGAATCATAAGTGATGAATAATCAAACATAGGACTACTTTGATAACCCAAAAAATAAAAGGAAAGAGCCAAGCATATCTGGGGTTGATAATAGTAAGATCCTATATATGATATTCAATGTTAGATAGAGGATAAATGAATCTAGGAGCATTAAAGAAGCCATGGCCAGAAATGATAGAGAACTCGAGGACTTGGCAGATCAAGAGGAGGAGCTTATCTTAAAGCCTGGTGTGGATCTAAAGCTAGTTGATGAGCAACATACTAAGGCCATGAGCATCCTCCAATAATGGCAAGCAAAGGTCCCACCAAAAAATTAGACAATATTCTATTTTTTAGAACTTTGTAATATTTTAAAATAGAATATTCCATTGTAAAGGCATATGCTAGTTTGTTAGCATATTGCCTATAGGTTAGTCTAATTGTAGAAAACAAGTGTATTCTAGAACCATCTTAGGAAGGAAAATTGTCCTTGTCTTTTGTACACCTATATATTGTAACTACCTGGTATGCTTCCTAATATTTCTATAAAGGCATGTATTACCATTTTTAAAGGGAGATAATCTTTTGAGAAAATTTTGTACACTTGAAGCAATTAATATAATCAAGGAATTTTTCAAGGATTGTCCACATTTGATATGCCAATTGATAATATAGATTTTCTCTCAATTTCTAGTTTATGTCTTGAATTTGAATGGTGTCTTTGAATTTTGAGTTACATTTCCTAATCATAGGGTTTCTAATTTTTGCATATGCTAGATTATTTTGAGGATCTTAGGTTTTGATTCACTTCATTTTACTCTATATTTAGATGTGAAAATGCTATTTGATTACAGTAGTAAATCCTTAAAGTAGACTTGGTTCTTAATTTTGACTCTTTACAATATCCTTTGAAGGTTGCATGATATATAATGTAATTTGAGCTAAGGTTATTTTACATTATATATTGGCTTAAATGCATACTCAGTTGCAATTGATATCTTATCACAATGTTTGAGACTAAAGGTGGCAATCACTCATTTCTTTTCTACCTTACCCTTCTCTTAGTTACTTTTTTACACTAGATCACTTTAGTTTTAAGCTTCATTATAAATATCCACATATATTAATCTATATCTTAAATCTAGATCATAATTCACTAATTATTAACTTAGATTCTCTACAATTCATAAAGAACAAACCATGATGGCTCCCAAACATCACTCATTATAAATTTGTGGGACACCAATACATATCTCTACTTCTATTTCACCATAGGTGCCATCAAGTTACCACAACTTGCTACCCATGCTCTGAATTTGTAGAATTCTAAAATGAGAAGTGTTCTTTGAACACTAAGGATCTCTTAAGTGCATTTAGAGGCATCAACAAGGTGGTTCTTTGTTGGCACTAAGAGGGCCGATCTTCATGAATTTTTTTAATTTTTGTTAATCTTAGTGTGTTTTGATCTACAATCAGTATATCTTTGTATTTTTGAGTGAATTATTTGCTTATAAGTATAAAGATCATTGATCTTTACTGTTTATGACACATCTTTGTGCTCCCTTAGACAAATATCAAGGTTCTTTGAGATTTGACACTTGTTTTCAAAAACAATTAGCTTAAATTTTGAAAATCTATAGTATCTGAGGTTATGATGGCTCATTTTGATCAAAGGTTGACATATCTTTCATAAATCTGAGTTCTTTTAGGCTTGGAATTATAAAGATAGATCATATTCATGTAATTGAATGCATCTTTAAGCTAATTCAATCAAAGATCAACATCCTTTGTAATTTTTCATACAACATTTACAAAATAAGCTCAATGTGCAGGTCTAATCTTGTTCTTTATAAAATTTAACTTGATACATCATATTTTAGGCAAGATCTTCAAATTTCAAGATAAAAGTACCCAAGATTAGGACAAGATCAGACTCAGAGACCAGGGACCCTTTTCTTATACTTGAGGTTCGCAGAAAAGTTAGGCATGACAAAGGTAGATGTAAGAGATCCAAGTCTCATCTAACTTCACCTCTTCAAAGTATATGTGCTTTCAACCCTTATCTAGGTATGGAATTTTTGGGGGATTCTTTAATTAATGTTCCAAGTGTGGTTTGTGATTTCCAAAAAAACCCTGAGAAGTATCTACCTACATTTAGTTTAATGGGTATAGTAATTGCTAAAGAACACACAATATTTTAAATCTACATTAAGGTTACTAAATGTTTTGTATGAGGATGTAACATGTAGGTTGTTACCATTTAATTTTAAATATGTAGATTATGAATGGTTTTTAAATTTACCTAACAATTATATCAGAAGTTAGAATGATTTAAACAATGTGTTTATAGATCAATTTGGTAAGATTATTAGTCCTTGTGTTATTTACCATCAATTCACTACCATTAGAAGAGATGCAAGTGAGCCTATTAGGCCTTTTAATGCTAGATTTTATAAAATGTATAGCAGGACCATATAGCCTTATAAACCTAATGATGTTCTATCTTTGGAGATCTACAAAGATGTAGTGGATCCGATGACTTATGTATTCCTAAAGAGATCTATTCCAGCTATAACTTCATTGGCCCAGGCCTATTCTAAATTAGTGACCATTAATGATCAAATGTAGTCCCAAGGGAAAATGTATTACTCAATCCCAAATGTCAACCCACAGATGCTTGTGATGAACTTATTCCCCAAAAATAAGCAGAATATCCTAGCCTTAAACCAACTTCCAAACTTAAATCGATTGCTCTTAATTCATGTAGCTCCTAATCATAATCTAGGATTCTTGAGTCATCCTACTAATGGCTTCAATGTAAATGATAAATGAGCTTTATTACTAACTACAAGTGCTAGCAATAACTAGGTACATAATTATGAAACTCCTAAAAATGAAAATGAGTCTATCTTGAAAATGGTTCAGAAATTAAGCATTGAATTCCTTTAGTTACAAAAACAAGTAGGTAATACTGGAGAACACTCTGATAGGAAATTCTCATTTCAAATGTTTAATAGGCCAAATAATAGATTTTAGAATGATATTTTTCAAAATAATACGGCTAATGAACCATCTTCTAATAATAAGAATATGGACATTAATCTTATTGATATTGCATTACCTAATTATTGTAGAGTGCATTGCACATCCAAGCATGGTGAAATTGATTGTATAGAGTTTTAAAAAGCCTTTTATGCTTTCCAATAGGATTTGGATACATTTGAAGTGGTCCGTAACAAATAAAGTGGTGCAGGTTCCTCAGGATCTAAGTCATCTGATCAAGCCTTCATAGTTGACACCTGATGAGATCCCTAAGGAAATCTAAGCCTTTAAAAAATTCTTAAAGAAGACCTATCCCTTGATGAATAGGGAACAAAAGTATCCCCTTAATACCTCAACACCCCCAAAAAAATTTGGAACTCCTCTTGAAACCTCCTCAAGAAATAATCAAGAGCCACCTAAAGGGAGTAATTCTAAACCCAATGTTGAAATCCTTAGTTATTCTAAGATTGGTTATAATATAGTTGAGGACATGAAGAAAATAAAGGCTAATATTACTTTGCATGAACTCACATAGATTACATAGCAAAGGGACCTCCTGCTAAAATATCTATCAAAGAAGTCCAACCATCCACCTAAGGTTGATCATGCCAATATGACTGTACACAAAGCCAAATTTAAATCTCCTCCTTTCTTTCTCACTATCAAGATGTTTGGTAAGAATTTACATAATTTCTTGTTAGACTTAGGTGCATCTACCAACATCATGCCCATAGGTATATGTAAATAACTTAGCCTAACTCCCATTAAGTCTGATAGGGTTGTCACCCTATTAGACAAATCTAGAGTTAAGGTAATTGGGGAGTTTTTAAATGTTCACATGAAACTAGCTTCTGAGCCTAGGGTGCATTAATTCATTGATATTCAAGTTGTTGATATACCTCATGTTTATAGAATCTTATTAATCAAGGAATGGACCAAGGATTTGAATGGTTACATGTCTATAGATTACTCACATCTTTGGATACCTTAGAAGGGAGTCCCTAATCAAATTAGGGTTAAGATAGAGCCAATGATGAAACATATGATAATAGAATACAATGTTGTACATTAGAGGGTCAACATAATTGACTCAAACTTAGGGGTTTTCACCCTAGATACTGATAAGGTATGTGATAACAAGAGCACTCATGTTTTTCCTAGACTATGAAAGTTACATTTTGATGGTGCTAGATGTAATGCTAGATCAAGAGTGGGTGTTGTCTTAACTGGCCCTAATAATAGAAAGTACCATGATTCTTATAGGCTCCAATTCCATTGCACTAACAATCTTACTAAATATGAATCTCTTATCTTAGGTTTGTAGTTTTCTATAAAGAATAAGGTCAAAAAATTATTAGTTTATGGGGATTCAGAACTAGTGGTCAACCAAGAAGCAAATACCAATGCAAGCTCTCATACCTGGAAAGGTACAAGTTCAAATTTTTGGATTTAATTGAGTCATTTGATAATTTTAGCATAACCTCCATCCCAAGAGAGGAAAACCAAGCCACTGATGAGTTGGCATCCACTGTATCCAACCTCATGCCCAACCAAGATGCCCCCAATTTAAGTATTGAGTTGATCCCTTCTCCTTCAATGCTTGATAATGTTAACCATTTCTAATTTTTTAATGATGATCAATAGATATTGTATTTCACGACCAATTCTAGGTCATTTTATGATCATATTATTGATGAGACTAATGAAAATGCATCTGAGGGGGATAATTTTGATGGTAAAGTCATTCAATTGAATGACAATAAGATCCCTAAGGGGATGATTGCTTTAGAG
Organism: Torreya grandis; assembly: GCA_037957365.1. Classification (NCBI taxonomy): domain Eukaryota; kingdom Viridiplantae; phylum Streptophyta; class Pinopsida; order Cupressales; family Taxaceae; genus Torreya; species Torreya grandis. The sequence continues at coordinate 1,831,596 of JARHVA010000275.1, forward strand.
AGACTGTTTGATCAGGACAAACTAGCTAAAGTTTATAAGGCTCCCAAGGTAAGTGGGAAATATTATAATGCTATTAATATTGGACTCCAAGATCAACCCCAAGTAGTCAATGTTGAAAAACCCTACACAACCCTTGAGAATACAAAAACCAAAGATCTTATTATCTAATACATGGATATCATTGCCTGTTGATATGATGGTTTAAAGATCTTTGATCCTATGCTCATCACTCACACCATCCATCTTAAAGAAAGATGTAAGACCTTCAGGTAGAAGTGAATCCATATAAACCCTATTCTAGAACCCATGATTTTCAAATAGGTCAAAATAGTATTAGATGTTAGGATAGTCTTCACCATAAAGCATTCTACTTGGGTGGATAACTTAGTGTCAGTTAGGAAGAAGAATGGTGAGATTAGATTTTGTATTGACTTCAAAAAATTAAACAAAGCAAAAAAAAGGACAAATATCCCCTTATATCTCTATACTAAGTGATCTAAGACATATTAGGTTTAGCCATGATATCTTTTCTTGATGAATTTTTAGGTTAGAACCAGGGGTTGGTTGATAGAGAAGATAGGATGAAGAAAACTTTCACCACCAAGTGGGGAACCTTTGCTTATAAAAGTATTCCCTTTGGGATAATTAATGTAGGAGATAATTTTCAAAGAGATATGGACGATGCCTTCTAGAGCCTGATAGGTAAGTGTATTATTATATATATGGATGATCTAACAATATTTTTTAAAAATAGGGAAGATCACTTCATGCACTTACAACAAGTTTTTGAGAGATTAAAAAGGTATGGAATCTCCTTGAATCCTAAGAAAAGTATTTTATGTGTTACAAAAGGAAAATTATTTGGTCATGTTATAACCAAAGATGGTATCTCTATAGATCCTGAAAGAGTGGAGGCCATAGCTAGAATAGAGCCCCCAAAGAGTAAAAAAGAGCTAAAGTCATTCTTTGGTAAGATAAATTTTGTAAGAAAGTTTATTTTTGGCTTTACAGATATTGTCAAGCCACTAAATGACATGTTGAATAAGGATGCCAAGGGCACATAGAATGAAGAATCTAGAAAGGCATTCAATGATATTAAGGAGACCATTAGCCAAGCTCCAGTCCTCATAAGTCCTAACTTTTGAAAAGACTTATACCTTTATTCCTTTGCATTTGACCACACTATGGCTATAGTGTTAACTCAAAAGATTGATGGGTGTGATCATCCAATAGATTTTATAAGCACTAATTTTAAGAATTTTGAGTTAAATTATTCATTGATTGATAAGAAAGCATATGCATTAGCTAAGGTAGTTAAGAAATTTAGGAATTAAATCCTTAAAAATAAGGTGCATGCTATCTTCCCTGACCCTGACACCAAACTTATGTTGATCTAGAATGAATTGGAAGAATTTAAAGGCAAGTGGATGTCATTTTTATAGGGGTAAGACTTGGAGATGAAAACAAAAAAATTGGTAAGGCGTCAGGGTTTGATCTAGATGATTGTTAATGCTAACCCTAGGCTAAGTATTATGCAAGTGTATCAACAAAACTTTCAAGCTAGTGAATGGTATGATTCAATCATACATTTAATAATTAATGGTATTTATCATGTAGGATTATCTAGGGAATAAAAGATGTCCCTAAGATTAAAGGAAACCCATTACCTGATGAAAGATGGGGTCTTGTACAGAAGAAAATTTGAAGGGGTTTATTTGAGATGTGTCTCACAAGAAGAAGCCACCCAAATCATGAGCACCTTTGCTGAAAAACTAAGTAGTGGGCATCTATATGGAAGAACCACAACCAAAAAAATTCTTAGTTTTGTTTATTATTGACCAACTATTTTTAAGGATTCTCAAAAACATGTGAGGGAATGTCACTTATGTCATATTTTTATCATGAAGGAGCCAAAGGAAGCAATGCCTTTGTAACCAGTCATGGTTGAAAAAACATTTGCATAATGGGGGTTATCATTTTTAGGGTAGTTAATGCTAATTCATCTGAAGGTCATAAATATGTCCTCATTGCCACAAACTATTGTACAAGGTGGATTGAAGCTGCAACCACTAAATAATCTAAGATTGAAGAAGTGATCAACTTCTTGGAAGAAAATATATATACTAGGTTTTAAACTCTAGTATCTCTATTGTGTGACAATGGATCTACATTCATATCTATAGAGTTGAATAAATGGGCTTATGATAATGTCATTAATCTCAATTTTGTATCCAACCATTATCCCCAAGGGAATGGAGTCTCTAAATCTACAAATTAAAACCTAATGAAGGCAATCAAGAAGTCTATTACAGATAAGCCCAGGACTTGGCATAATCTCTTTAAATTTACACTATGGGAAAATAAGATAAGGATTAAACAAGATTTAAGAGACTTACCATTTATGTTGGTGTATGGACAAGAACCTATTTTTCCTATCACCCTCAATTTGCCCAAATATAGATTTATGCATGAATATATGGAAGAGGGTTAGGAGTTAGCAAACTCTAGATTTATAGACATAATTTAGATGGAAGATGCAACATATAAATCCTTTGTTGACTTTAGAAGACATCAAACCATAGTCAAAATGTGGTTTGACAAAAGATCAAAGATCAAGGTGTTCAGACAAGGAGACCTAGTTCTCCTTTAGGACAAAGCATCTAAACCTAAGGCAAGCATAGAAAATTCACACCTTTGTGGATTGGCCCATACTATATTATAGAAAAATTAGGAAACAACACCTTCAAGATTAAATATCTCTAAGGAGTAGAGTTCACATTGCCAACTAATGGATAGTATCTCAAGCACTACTTCTCTGATGCTTCTTCTTAGGTCTTCATGGAGTAAATTGTAAGATGATTAGATTTAGTGTAGGTGAGCTAGTTAGTTTCCTTTCATTTCTTTCCTTCATGTCCCTTGTTTATACATAAACATGTATATATTTATTTTCTTTCCTTTACTTTCTTGCTTCCCTACTTTATGTTGGGTGTTTCCTTCCTATTACTTTTTTCCTTGATTTCCAATAAGTCCTTTTGGATAATCCTGAGCTCAAGTTATGAAGTTTGCTTTAAAATCCCCAAAATTTAGGAATGAAGGTGTGTAACCCATGCATATGATGACCATGGTCTTGAAATATGAGCATAATATTGTAATTTATAGAAACTAGTAAAGACCAATAGAATAAGTCTATCATTTCATGATAGCTTGACCATTGTCTTAACCTCAAACTAGTTTTAAGAAGAATTTCACTTGTAGGGTGAGAGTTTAAATTGTCATGGTGTACCCATGCTAGCACTTAATCAACATCCTTACATGGGATAAGGGTTATAGCCATAAGTGATTTTCCAAAGATCAAACACTTAAACAAATCCTAAAACCTAGCTATTCTGGTTCCCAACCTTGATGAAAGCATAAAAGTCTCAACAAAATACAAAAAAAAGAATTCAATGCAAAGTTAAAAAATATTTATAAGCATAGGTGATCCTGGTAATCTCCAATAGGGCTATGGGTACCTGGTTGGTAGTGAAGCAAGGCCTTGAGTGGAGCCAAATGCATCTCTATCTGGGCTATGGATGCCTAACTGGTAGTAAAGCAATTCCCAAACCTCCCATAAGTGAAAATCATGGTTCCTAATGAACATCTAGGAACATCTTAACATGTTATAAGTCAAGTGTTAGTGATCAAGGATAAGAAACCTAAAATTTACTTTTTGAACCCCATGGAAAATAGTAGTGGAATCAAAGAACACACATAATATGGATATGTCTTGGTATTTGGCCCTAATTCTACAAGTGGAATAGATGACCTAAATATTTGTCTACATCAGGGTCTCTAGGTTCTAACATATTTCTATGTTTCCCACCTAAGTCACTATTTATTGGGGACAACATACACCCATTTTTGAAAATTGGGAGCCTTGAGAAACCCTAGAAATTGAACATGAAAGGATGGTAGGATAGGATCATTTATAGAATTTGAAGATCATCCACTTTGATAAAAGCAAGCTTACTTAGTTTTGTTTTTCTTTAATTTAGACTAACATTGATAATAAATGGTCTTTGTGAATTTTAGTTTTAGGTTCCATGGTGTTTTTCCTAAGAGATTTATGTTTCTAAACCCTAGCAAAACCCTCAGATCAAATTTGAATAATGGTGGGAACCGATTGGCAGGAACCTTTTTTAAATCCATTTTGGACCTAAGTATAAAGTTCACATTTTAATATTAGTTGCATTTTTTAACATAACTAGAGCTTAGTTTATAATAATTGGTCCCTTTTATGGTTTCCCCCTTTTTAAATTTCTTTATATGCCTAACTAATTGTCCATTTTGCAGGGTCCTTTTAATATTTCCTAGTTTAGCCTAAGGTTTTAACCCTAAGGCCCCATCATATTTATCAAGACAATTGGGACCTTAGTATTAACACCTTAGTATTAGTATTTTTTTCACTGTAGTCCTTACTTAACTTCCTCGCATCTCATAGGATTCAATAACCCTTGCTTTATCATGACATTTTGATCCATCAAAGCAAGGAAAGCTCAAGCTTCAACTTAAATAATGTGCATCTTGGATGATCTAATGACTCATGCTTCTTCACATCCATTTTATCAGATGGAATAAGGAAAATAGATAGAATCCTACACATAACCCCTTAGACTAATCATATTCAAGCCCTTGGATTATGATCAACCATCCTCACTTGCTCATGAAGATTAGATTGGATTAAACGAGGCACAGTTAAAAGGTCAAAGGCTTATAGAAAGATTGAATGATCGACATGTGGCATCCTTACATTTGATAATCAAAGGAAAATGGGTCCCACTTGATAAAACAACCTATCATGAGCAAGCTCTTGTATCATGATCTTATGATTATAACTTCATCATATATTTTGATCTGATAGACTGAATTAAGTCCAAGATCCTATGAAGCCCTACAGATGTGTCAAGTGGCATTCTTGTATTAGGTCACAATAATTTGATGAGATTAAAATTGATGTTTGTGTGACCATCATTTGACATCTACATAACCACCAACTTTAAGCCCATCAAAATAAAAACTTCACTAACTTAAACATGATGTTCACACGACTGTCATTCGATGCTCACAAGGACTTATTTGACATCTATGAGACTGTCAAATTTAAGATAATGAATTATCCTACTCATGATCAAAATACACTCAAATATCTTTCTAGAAGGCTCAAAAATTGATTTACAAGCTAAAGGAAATACTCAGAAGATGCTCAAATACTAGAAATCTTCGATCTAAAAAATGTGAAAATGGTCTTATGGTCTAATTATATGCAAATAAAACTTAGTCTAAATCTATTCTTTAAGGTCCCCATGGAATTTTGTTTAAATATCATGAACCTTAAACTATATACTTATACTAAGTCTTATTTTAAAAGGAGATCTTTGTTACATAAAATTTAGAGCAAGTGATTTCTAACTAAAGGTTTTAATGTGTTTTGTCAATACAATAAAATCCTATGTTTTATTAGACCATTATGGCATGATTGATCCTTTTGAGCATATTTTATAAAGCCTGGGCATTAATATTTTAGACTAATGCATACATTGTGCTTATTCAAACATAATGTAAATGTTGGCTTGAAACAGTTAGCCATGGTCCCCTTTGTATAAATTTGGAAAAATTAGGCATAGATTTATTAGCTTAAGGTTTATTTCATGTTTGATAAACATGACATAAGCCTTATCCTAATAAATTTAAGCTTAAGTCCTACCTTAATAACATGCTAACTTAATTTTTGGAATCTCTATAGATCAATGGTTTGTGCTTCATCACTTGATTTTGATCCAACAATGCTAGGCTCCCATCAAATTTTCAATGAGGCTCCAAGATCCCATGAGTTCAACATAGGGAGAAAGCTCATTTTAGGTAGAGCTGATAGGATGATCTGACATTTTGTGCTTTATTATTGGAACGTGATACAATGGTGTAAAGGTGCTCATGACTTTTCAAAGGCCTATGAGCTTGTCATGTGGCCTATGTTCATTCAAAAAAGCATTGAAATAGGATTTAGAGCATGGGAAGGCACATAAATTTTCCAAGTGTCACAACCATAGGGTTTACCATAGTAAGAGCCAATCATAGGCAAGGGCCCAAATTACAATCAATGACTCATTCTAATCCAAGATTTTTATCCAATAGTGTGAAATAAAAGAGGCATTTTTAAATGCCAATGTTTAGTGCTCAAAAATTATTTATGAAAAATTCTACAAAAGGTCCAAACCAATGCCACGTAGGCACCACATAAGTAAAAAATAACAAAATATAAGATCTCATGGGATATAAAATCCAAAGGTATAAATAAAATGGTCCAAATCAAATCCAAGGCATGTATAAGCTAGGGCTGAGATATATCCTACCATTAAAGATCCAAAACCCTAAAATTGACATAAAAATGACCCAAAAAGACTCAATTGGTTATAATTTGACCCAAGGAGAACTCAATTGTGTTTTTGAGCACAAAAGATCTTTCATAGAGATCATTTATAATCCAGTGTGATAAATTTATAGAATAAGACACCATGGTAGCACATAGGCAACAGCTAAAAGAGGAGGCCAAACTCTAATTGTTGATAGATAGTGAAGAGCAGATCTTCAAAGACACTAAAAAGGACCTTGTAGCCCTGAATGTCCTAGGCATTAGGAATTGGTCTAAAGTCTTCTTCATGGTAGAGTAACTACCACCCATTTCCAAGGAGGATTAGAGAATTTTCACCATAAATAGGAGACACTATGACCTGGTTATTGTCCAGATGGATGGTTTCACCATGCCAAGGCAAAAATTGAGGTACTACATTATATAAACATCCTTTCCCCCATCTTTATTGATTATAGAGTAGATAATGAATGGATCATCAAGGAGGGAAATTATAAAAATATAGCCTATATTTCCCTTGTTGCTTTTGAGAAATATTATAAGCTCCCTTTTCCCCATGTAGACCTATCTAAGATCAAGTAATGTACCAACAATCATGACTTGGATTCTATCCTTAAACCCTAGCTACATCAAGGACCCCATATCTTTAGGGACTTTGAGGGTAAAATCCCAAAAATCCAATCTAGAAAGGGCATTAGAGTTATAATGACCCTATTGAGCTGAGCCATCGAAACAAAATCTAGGTTCTCTTTGTACATTTATTGGTGGAAGAAAAGCTCACCCCTCTAATTAGATATTTGATCAGTGTTTTCCTAGCCAAATAATTCACTACCATTAAAAGGAAGACATGTAAGTAATTTTATATGATGTCATACCTACTAGATGCCCTACTTGCCTCAATCAACCTCCTTGGTATTAGAAATTGGTCTCCTAAGGGAAAAACTACCATTCCCCACCATTACTCTAAATTACAAATCTTTAAATACATAAACCATATACAATTTATTTATGATTATGTCTATCCAACCATAGTGGAGACCATCGTAGGTGTTTCCATGCCTAGGGTCCATCCACTCATCAATAAGTATGTTGAAATGATGGGGGACATATGGCATTACCCTGATTATATAGTTATAAAGATTGAGGGAATCATGACCTAGCCTTACAGATTGTTAATATACGTTCCAAGTAAGCTTGTGGAGAAAGAAATTGCCTCCCAACTCATCCATGTCATTGATGGGAACTACAAAGAGAAGAGGAAGAGCCTTCTCCACCCCTTCCCCCTAATTATTGGGAAAACCATATTGAAAGACTATAAATAGGTGTAAATCATGTTCACACATAGGGATTCATTTGGCTTTCAGCTAGATGAACTAAAAATGTGGGTTTGAAGAACATAGTGGGTGAGCATTTAAAAGACAATAAGCTCCCCAAGCTTGGGTATGTACATCAACTCGGTTTTCATGACACCATTTACATTAAGGTCAAGAATTATGAAGAGGTGTTGGCTAGGATTCAAGGGCACAACATCAAAATGTAACATAGGTTAACCAAGGATGATAAGCCATCTAGTGAGACATGGAAAATGCATCCTTTATAATATCACTTACTACCTGGACCATATGGGATAGCCTAGGAATAACCCCAAGTAGAACAACCATAGCCATAACCTCAGGGGAAAATTGTGTAAGTATAGTATGAATAAGGATGTGGCAAGGAGAAAGTAGGAGAAGCGAAATTGGAAGAGAGGCCTAGAAAAGGCCCCTCATCTACCACATTTCCCTAAAGTCTACCTTCCCCAGTTTAGTACATAGACATGATAGAATTAAAGATAGAAGAGACACTTGAGGGTGACCTCAAGGAACTTGTAGAGGCATATGATACTGATAGGGAAGATGAATTATTTGAAGAGACTAAATTTAAAGCAGGGGAGTCTAAACAAGATAAAGGAAAAGAGATTATCCATGTGGAATCCTAAGAGAAGAGGAAGGTGGAACTAGCATTAGTTCTTATTGGACTAAGGAAGAGACCAAGATTGACCTTCACTCACCCCACTAGTGAATTCAATCTCTTAAGTGATGAATTCCCAATTCATGGACCAGTCATTCTTGACTAGTCCATTTATGGAAAATTAAAAAATATTCCTACTCTTTCCCATTCATGGTCCATGACAAGTGTGAAAATGCATGATGAAATGAGGTCATGGATTAGCTCCATGGTAAACGAGAAATAAGAAAGGAAAATTGTGGTATCTCAAGTACCAAAAGGTGAGAATATGGATTCTCCTAGAGCATCAAGTAGAATAGGTGTAGAGGTACCATAACCTCTAAAATTCACAATCTCAACTACCACCATCCAATTTAATCTAAAGATAAATGGACTAAAAAGAATAATCACCAAGATAGTCATGATGGGAGCAGAGGAATTCACCTTCCAAAAGGTAGATGCTTTGTAGGATTAACCCCAATTTGGGGACAACAACTAGGTAAAGATGTCATTCATGAAGAAGATGTTGAAAGCTTAATCGAAGCCTAGTCAACAAAAGCAAAAGTAGGGGTTAGAGAAACAAAATAGAGCATCTATGATTTATAAATAGAAAAGTAAAACTTCAAGACATAGGAAATTCTATCAGTACCTAAGGTAATGACCAAAAATCTTGATGATTCATTTTATCATATGTTTGAGACAACCAAAATAATGAAACTAAGGCAGAGTGCATTAGCATAGTAGGGTGCATTGGCCAAGGGCCTGGTCACCCAATGAAAAGCCTCAAAGGATAAAATATTTGAACTTCTCAACATCCAAGCAAAGAAATAAATCCCAAGCTTCAAAACCATTAGTTTTGGAATCTTAAGCACAATTCTAAGAATTATGGTTGACAAGGTTCAAAGTTTAAGTGCATGGCACAATAATGTGGAAAGACTCCTAGAATATGACAAGGAGATAATTGTAAGAATTGAATAGCTTTTTGGGACTATGCTTATAGATCTTTCACAACCCACTACCCTTGGAATCATAGGTGATGAAGAATTCAAACATAGGGATACTTTGGTAACCTAAGAAATCAAAGGAAAGAACCATGGAAAATCTAGGGCTGATAATAGTAAGATCCTAGATATAGTATTCAATGCTGGAGAGAGGATAACTAAAGTTAAGAGCATTAAATAAGATATGGTTAAAAATGGAAAAGAACTCAAGGACTTGGAAAATCAAGAGGAGTGTAACCTAAAGCCTACTGTGGATCTAAGTCTAGTTGATGAGCAACATACTAAGGCCATGAGCATCCTTCAATAATAACAAGTAGAGGCCCCACCAATGAATTAGATAATATTCTATTTTGTATAACTTTGTAATATTTTAAAATAGAATATTTCATTATAAAGGCATATGCTAGTTTGTTAGCATATTTCCTCTAGGTTAGTATAATTGTAGAAAGAAAGTGTATTCTAGAACCATCTTAGGAAGGATAGTTGTCTTTGTTTTTTATGCACATGTATATTGTAACTAATCGGTATATTACCTGATCTTTATATAAAGGCATGCATTACCATTTGTAAAGGGAGATAAGTTTGTAAGCAAATTTTGTACACTTGAAATTAATTTAATCAAGGAATTATGCAAGGATTGTCCACATTTGATATGTCAATTACTAATATAGCTTTTCTCTCAATTGCTAATTTAGGTCTTGAATTTGAATAGTGTCTTTGAATTTTGAGTTGCATTTCCTAATCACAGGGTTTCTAATTTATGCATATGATAGATTAGTTGAAGGATCTTAGGTTTAATTTCACTTCATTTTAATCTATATTTAGATGTGTGAATGCTATTTGATTACAATAGTAAATCCTTAAAGTAGACCTATTTCTTACTTGTGACTCTTTACAATATCCTTTGAAGGTTGCTTGATATGTAGTGGAATTTGAGGTAAGGTTATTTTACCTTATATATTGGTTGGAATGGATGCTCAGTTGTAATTGATGATTTATCATGATGTTTGAGACTAAATTTGGAAATCACTTATTTATTTTATGCCTTACCCTTCTCTTTGCTCTTTTTTACACCACATCACTTTAGTTTTAAGCTTCATTATAAATATCCACATAAATTAGTTTGTCCCTTAAATATGGATCAAAATTCACTAAATATTAACATAGATTATCTATAATTCACAAATAATGGACCATGATGGATCCCAACCATCACTCATTATAAATTTGTGGGACACTAATGCATATCTCTGCCACTATTTCACAATAGGTGATATTAAGTCACCACAACCTACTACTCATGCTCTAAAGTCATATAATTCTAAAATGAGAAGTGCTATTTGAACACTAAGGAACCTTGTGGTGCATTAAGAGGCATCAACATGTCCCAATGGTGATGGTTATATATAAGGTTTGGGTAGGTGATTACATATCATAGTTCATATTTATGAACAAGATATTTATACCATAGTTTGATCACTTAGATTGAACACCTCGAGGTATGATTATATCTTTCTTGGTAATCAAGTCACCTTCACCATTTGTGTTTTGTGTTGTGAGTGTTTAATAAGCATGTGGTTCTTCTCACTTAAAAATATGTGCTTTAGTTTGTGTTTCTTATATTCACTAATCCTAGAAATGGAAAATTTTATAAGACCATTTTTAGTTAGTACCACCTAAGGCGGTGGGATTTTTCTTATAGAAGAGTGTGGATGTTTTGGTTGAGAATTCCTATGTGTTAGGATTTTGTTTATGGATTAACACCCTTAAGTTATATGGATTAGGAATAATTGTCAACTATCTTAGTTAGCTTAGAGGTGAGTTTTTATTATCTCATTATCCTTTGACATCATTATAAGTTACCAATAGGATTCATATTTTCATGCTGTTGATTTAGTGTTCTCTTAAATGGTAAATTATTTCTTGAATGTTGTTTTGATAATATTCCTTAGATTTCATGGGATAAATGTCTTCTACTTATTTTTGAGAGAGAATTTGATAGATTGGATGGATTGATGCATCTTTGAGGTTAGTATTTTTTCTCTCAATTTTTGAAATAGATTGTGATACTATACTTAAAGTTTTGGTAAGTAGGTAGTGATTTGGAAACATTGAGTTGTGATGTTTTCTTCTTAACTTGTAAGGGTATGTAGGAGTTTTTGATGATAACTCTCTAATTTTCAATTGTGACTCTTTAGGGTCACTACGTTATCTAACTTGTGAACTTTGACCATAATAAGTGGCAAACCTTGAATTCATAATAATTCTAGATTAATAATTATAAGTTGATTATAATTATAATTATTATATTATTTACCCTTCATTAGATTCATATTTTTATCTTTTTGATTAAATCATGTTATTTTAGAGAGTTATTTTTTTACCTTTAACAAGAAGCAAATTGGGTATAGGAGGCATAAAACATCTTGTCAATCTAGGGGTTGAGATAAAATTATAACTTGTGTGCTAGCTGATCAAGTAGAGAGATATTGTCTCACTTATTACCTTTATAAGGTTGTAAGGATGGTGTGATCCTTATCCTTTGTATGTTATGTTAATTTTAAAAATATTTCCTCTTAACTATTAATATAATAGAATAGGTTAAACTATGAAATATGGTACTAGTTATGTTTGGCTAGTAGCAACTTAATACAAGTACAAACTGATTGTATGATTTCTTTTATATGTATGTTGATACATCTAGAATTATTTAAGCATTTAGTATTTATTTATATGATCTGTTACTATAGAGTTATGATTCATTGAACCTTGTATATATTTTGAAGATCATTAGGTCGTGGATACATAAGGGAAGAGTGGTGAATTATGAATGTGAGTACTAAGTGATAGAAGTGGATCCTACTTAGTCTCACATTGAATTGGTAATTATTGAGTTTGGATCTGATAGATGGACTTATCAAATCCAAGATTTAATAGACGGACTTGTCAAATTTAATCATATGGCCATATGCATGTATATGGTGGAATGTTTATTCATTAATTTTGTATACATTAGAAATGTAGTATTCTAGTTCTTATTCATCATCATACTTGTCAGGAGATTAATGGTGTAGTCATAGTATTGACATGTTATACTTATCAGGAGCTACATAGGGTAGCGATAGTAGTAACTTATACACATCATTCTTGCCAGCTTCCCTAAATAATTTTCTCCAAAATGAGAAAAACATCTCTAGGTTAGAGAGACATGTGAAGGGGATGGAAGGTTTTGTGGAACTCTCCTTGGTCATTTGTTTTAGCTTATATGATGATCTTATGTGCTCTTGGGAAATTAGTGAAACTTTCACTGAGATATGTAAGACCCTTCAAGGTAATAGAAGTGGTTAGTCCTATAGTATATAGGCTTGTCTTGATGATTTTAGACATCGGGGTGGTCATGACTAAATCAATCAAAGTAATACTCGCAAACCATGTTTGCATAATTAGATATGTCTTGAACAGGGTCTTATGAGATCAATACTCTGAGAATAGTGTAACTTGAGGGAACTTTGATGAGTTGTATAGATAATTCCATATATATTTACTTGATTTAATATTTTATACTATGTCATTTCTCTATTGAATAATGTTTTTAATTTAGAATTTATATTTAATAAGAGTCATCTAGGATGATGATTAACTTTAGGGGGAAGGAGGTTACATCTCAATTCCTTACCAAACAAACTTACTAGATTATCTATGGATATCTATAGTTAATTTTTTTTGATTTGACTATTTTTAACTGAGCTTTGATATATACTATTATGGGATAGTAGGATATTGCTTTGCTATGAGTTAAATTTAAGTATATGTTTACTTTATGATCATGTTGATTTATTATTTTATCTATATTTTATGATGTATGTATATCATGACTTTTATGGTATAACTACTTGATTTGTTGTGAGGTTGACACAGGAGAACCCATCCCTCAGAGTGTGATGGAGGGAAAAAATCATCAAAAAGGGTGACGTAGATGGAGATGTCAGAGGATGATAGCTAGGACCTTACACCCACCACATAAGTAATCCATGTTGGATGCATAGTAGAAGGGTTATCTTAGTGTGCTTTTGGATGTTATTTTCATTTGGATAAATATTTTTTCATAATAGTGTGATAGTTGTGAGTTAATCTTAATGTGGAATTAATCTTGTGTGTAAAATAAATTTTATATGATTTATTGTTTCCTTACTAGTTTAAAATATTAGTGGATTATATTAGTAGCATTATTATTTAATCATTATGATGAATTAATTGTGCTAAGTAATAATTTATTATTAAATAATTAAAATATGTAAAGCCTTATAAAGTGATTAAAACAAAAATAAATAAAATTATTTATTTATGAAAAAATCGTGTAAAGCAAAAAGAGAAAAAGAGAAGGCCATTTTGAAAATAAAAGGAATAAAGAATTAAAAAAACAAAAAAACTCTTAAAGTAAAGGACTATGCCTATTTCATACAAGGGAAAATTAAGAAAGGAGGGGATATAAGAGATTTGCCAGTTTAGTGTAAGAGAGAGCTAGAGAAGGTGGAAAAGGAGGCATACCATGGGAGAGAAAGCATAGAAGAAGCAAAGAGGTAGTCCTCAAATCTACTTTTTAGATAAGTTCAATTTTAATGTGTGATCATGGAAAATTTTAGAATGGTACTATCCAAAATATCTATATATATGTGTGTTTAGCTATCATATATATATATATATATATATATATACATACACACACACACACACATATATGTATATATGTATATATATATATATGTATATATATGTATATATATATATATATATATACACATATATATATATATATACATATATATATATATATACATATATATATACATATATATATATATACATATATACATATATATATATATATATATATATATATATATATACATATACATATATACATATATATATACATACATATATATATATATATATACATACATACATATATATACATATATACATACACACACACACACACACACACACACACACACACACACACACACACACACACACATATATATTGCTAAACTGTATAACCATGTCAAGGCAACACAAGTGTCTAGTTAGTACTTGAACTTGGAATATAAAATAATCCTATAGATATTGGTCATAGTATTCCAAACATTCATCTAGATGCTTGACATTTTCATAACTATTCAACTTAGAGTGTAAGGAACTGGATACCTTCATATTTCCCATAAGATCAAGTATGTGATTACCCTTTCTTCCCTAACTTCACCATCTAGACTTGTTTGTTTTTTAGTTATGGTATTCTCCAAAATGAAATAGGTACATCTAATAAAAATATTTTCCTTCAGAATTATCTATTTTTCATGTTTGTCCATGTGAAATTAAGCAGACTCATTAAATGAGAATGTGAAATAATAAAGTCCATCAATGTAATTAAAGTGAAAAAGACCTTATAAAAATAGAGGATTAGTAGGTGAAGTTGGCACACATAAATAATGAAAAACAATTTTTAATACAAATATAAATAACTACTTTGAGATCTTTTCATGTTTTGGTCTGGAAGAACTGTGTTTGCATTTTACATTATACTGGAAATTCTTGCCCGTAAATTCTTTTTTTGATGCCATGAGTGCCTGACTATCTGGTGAGGTTTGTCTTATGCTGGATGTTGGAAGTAAAATGACTAAGAAGGGGCTGAATCAGTCTTTAAAAAATTTCTTAAAAAATCTTACTTAAGTATTCATATATCATTTAAACAAGCATGTACATCATAACAAACATAAGTGTCAATCCATAAGAGCATGGAACACATGAACATAATATATATATGAAAAAACCTCAAAAAAAAAAACCTACTGATGATGCAAATAGAATACAGTCCTATAAGACAAACACCAATAGTAGTGAAGGACCCACTTTACATAGAGCACCAACCTCAACTAGCTGAGCATTAACTTAGCTAGGCTTTAGCAAGATCCCACTTTCAAGGATGCACCAACCCCCTAGATGACTTAGCACAAACTCAGTCACTTTAAACACTTGATCACATTTATAATACCTTTTTGCACATACAACAGATGATTATCTCCTTCTTTATATCTTCACACACTTCTATCCCTCTCAAATTGTCCTCTAACCTTCTTCACTCAACTAGCCATTTTTGAATTGAAAGGACTATTTTAGATAATATGGACTCATCAATAGTCCAAATTTTCAAAAAATATAAGAAATAAATTGGACTGTATTAAGATTAAATTGGACTATATCGAGATTAAGTTGGATATATTATAAATAAATCACATTTGTCTAATGTATTTGTGATAAGTCCAAATCACTTAAAATGATCATAAATAATTAGTAGTTGAAAAATATTATAAATAAATAGGACTTAATTAAGAATTACTTGGACTTATCACAAATAAATAACATCTATATTACATATTTGTAATAAGTCCAAATTATGCGGCCATTAAAATTGGTTCACAAACCATGTATTTATAGATAATAAGACTTGGTAGTTTATTTATTAAGAAAAAATAATCTATACATCAATTGGGCATTTAGGGGATATATGATTTAAAACACCTAAGATGATTGGGATGCCACATGTCATCAGTTGATTGGATCATGAACTATTCATTTAATCTAATTTGGTTGACATCTTCATGACCGTTAAAGTTTATCTCATATTTGTGTACATACCATGTGTCGATCATGGGTGTTCTATTATTATATTATTAATATAATCTCCCACATAGTCAAATTACTAATATTTTGATGCATGTTTCAGTATTAGGTGATCACATTATTCAATACTTTTGTTTAGACTGGTCATTCTTTCACACAACGTAGTCACTAAGATTGTGACACATGGTACATTCTCATGTTCTTGTATGAAGTGTAATTTGAAAAATTGAAAAGTCAAATAACAATTTTATTAATACGTAAAATTGTGGAAGAAAAAATATTGACATGCAAGTGGGATATTCTAAGGTATAAACCCCATATAACTTTTCACATACATAGGAATGCCAAAGTGTATTTTGCAAAACACAAAATATGAATTGTAAATTCTTAGATGTGAAAATATGAAGACCATTTACCAAAGACCATTTACCAAAGACCATTTTAAAGGATGCAAAATGTGAAGTTTAATTTGAAAAACCACAAAACCCAAGAGGTTTTCATGATTCATAAAATGTGATCTAGTTATTTGGAATATGCAAAAACTGAAGACCATTTTGAATCACAAAAATGTGAAGTGGATATTCCAATAGTAAAATGCTATTAAATAGATGCACAGTTACAAAATACTGAATTGTTGTAGTAGAAAATATAAAACTCAAATGTCAAAATGTATTTTCCAAGACCCAAAATTCAAAGTGCCACTAGAAATATATATAAATAAATAAAACAACAAAAAGTTATAAATTTTTAAAAAATGGTCTAAATTTTGAAATAAAACATTCATATTTCTCACTCCAAAATTAAAGAAACACCATTTCATATTCCCAATCATTTTATCACTATTTTTGTTTTTGATTATATAAGGTAGCAGATCAGGGGCTGAACCCTTACAAAAATAGAAAAACCATGAAGGCAATCAACATAAAAGATGCCTTACTACAGGATCGACATGATCAGTGTATCAAATGACCCAACAAACTGAAATAAAACAAGAACAGGAAAAACTAGAGACAGAGAAATCTTTCCTACATAAACTTGGATTTGATGAGATCATTCAATTTCTTGGTGTACTCCACATTGACAGTAGAATTAGTATTACCCAATTCCTACAACATAGAAATGTACATGAGAATAGAATTCTGGAGCCCAGTGGTAAGGTTATGCTCTAGTTTTTAGATACGATCCTTTAGGGTCATAATTTTTGCTTTCAAATAAATCTTAGTTTTAATTTCCTCATCACCTTCCTCCACATACATATTTCCCTCTTTGTCAATAATTTCTATAATGTCAACACCATCCTCCGCACTAGCCTCAATTATCTTGTCTCCTGCTTACCTTCAGTATCCTCAGATATTTCTTGAACTTCCAAATCCTTGTATTCTTCCTCCTGGGTGGCTTCCTCTGAGTTGCTCTCTGAATAGTCAATAAGCCTAGCCTTGGGAGCGGGTTTGCCATTAATCCACCCTGACCAATGAACTCCTGAGGAGGGGCCCTCCTTACTAACCTTAGTGGACATATGGGATTTACCACCTTGACCCCTAGTGGTCCTACCAAGATTTTTATGGGTCCCCCCAATATCCTCTTCACCAGCATAAAGCTTCCTCTTCTTGCCCTTCATGCTCACAAAGGAGCTAGGGGTGTCAACAAGGGTCTCCTTAGGAGTAGAAAAGGAGGCTTATTTAGTTTTGGTAGAAATAGGGGAAAGATAGGGCTCATCGACAACATCACCAGCCAAAGGGTTAGAATAAATATCCCTGCTATCAATTCTAATAGTCTTGGATGGCTGAAGGGCACAGTGGAAATTATACAGACAAAAAATGAGGCCCTTATGAAGGGGGATAGGATTTATATCAGGTTTTTTTGCCAATTTTGCTCTCACCCTAAGGATAGAATGTTCTAGGGAGGAGAGTAGATAAAAGGAAAATTTGATGAGAGCATTACACTTGAAATGATTTAAAAGGAGGAGATGATAATTATAGAACCTGGTGAATCATCCTTCCAGCATGAAATACTTCATGGGGATGAAGCACACTATGTCCCATGACTCAGGTAATTTAGCTTGATCAAATCCTCCTTGGTAAGGAGCAAGTTCTTCACCTTCTCCTAGAAATAGCTTCTGGCTAGAGAGGTCCATGATTTTTGTTTTCTTTTATAGCTTCATCCCATGTGTGGACATGCTTGTAGCTATAGCGATCACCTTTTCAAAAATCTCAAAGCTAATTCCTCCAATAGTGACTTGCCAGTTTGACCAAGACCTCATGAATTGTTTAGATAGGTTTTCATTGAACCCATTAAGCCTCTCCAGGTAGGGACTAATCCCACCCTCTTTGTAGTAGTGCCAGACCAACGAGTTATCTTTAAACTCATAGCAAGAAATTAGTTTTGTTCGAATTCTGTCACCCCCCATTTTGGATTTACAGACTAGACTAGGAGAATTCCCAATTTTTACCTTCGTAGTTGAAGTGATTTCAAGCCCTTACTCCCAAATATGCCTAATGATAATGTGATGGCTCATAGTTCAGAGTATCATGCAGAGATGAAATTTACTCCTCCCATACTTAAAAATCATTTCTCAGTGATCTCCATAATGAAGTCCTCTCATCTTAACACCTTGGTACAATAAATTAGAAATGATTATCAAGGGAGTACAATAGGCACCAAACTCTGAGATCTACATTGGCACCCTCCAAATGGACCGACTAATAGAGTTATCCTTCTCATATGTCCAACTCATATTTAACAAGTTGTTTCCTTTTAGATAATATCCCTAATGTTTAAAGGATATGATCTATTTGGTGCCAACATCACCAATTTGAAAATTATTGGCCGAGATTGGCATAGGCATTAGTAACACTATTTCCCTCTCTATAAATATGTGTAATATCAAACCTGGTAAGCTTCTACAGAAGAAATTGAATATCCCTAATGATATCTTTTAACTTAATGCCCACACTCAATGCTTTATTAACAACATTGATGACCATTTTAGAGTCCCCCTGGATACTCAAATTCCTTATACCTAGGGATACAACCAATTTTATCCACCATAGGAGAGCCATTGATTCAACATAGTTATTGCTCTGGTAGCCTATTCCACTAACATAGGCAACAATCATCCACCCTTTGTCATTTATTATAATCCCTCCTCCACTGGCTTTACCATTAGACTTGGAGGCCCCATCAAAGTTAAGTTTCATCTAGCTAGGCTTTGGGGGAATCTATTTAGTATTAATTCTTTGTAGAATTTTAGAATTATTATGAGCAGGAATTTGGTTTAGAACCTTCCATTTAGCCACAATTTGTTCTTCTTCTTGAGTTAGGGGTTTCTCTGTAGTATGAATATGAGCAATGGTGACACTTTCCAAAAGAGTCTTAACAAAAGAATGGAACACCTGAGAGGCATTTCTAGCAGTATCCCTAAAAATTTTGTGGTTATGCTCTTTCCATAAAATCCAACTCAAACAAGGTAGAGTTTGATTCCATAATTCCATGAGCCAGGGATGAGAAAAGGTAAGATTCCAGTTGATAATGACTTCCTTGAGGTCAAAGTTATAGACCCACTCAATACCAAAATTATTTAGGATTATGCCCCAAAGTTCCTAGGCAAAATCATAGTGTATGAAAAGGTGAGAAACTATTTCCTCTTTTGAATAACATAAATAACATCTATTAACCAGGGTAAACCCTCTCTTTTGAAGGTTGTCTTGTGTTAAGATTTTATTATGAGTAGCAATCCACCAAAACATGTTGATTTTTGGTATAAGTTTATAGTTCCAAACCTTTTTCCATGTCTCTTTATTCTGAGCCTCAAGAATTAGCAATTGATAAATAGACTTGACAGAGAACCATCTATTCTTATCTAGCCACTAGTACTTTCATATTTACATGGGAAGAGAGGGATTCTGATCCCCTGAATCAACTACTGAATCTCTAGAACTCTAGGGAAGAGCTTAGGCCAATGAACACAACAATTTGATAGATTTTTCTAGCTCCTTATGCCATTGTTATTATCCATGTAATAACTGAATTTATCTCCAAAAAATTGAGTAGCAATGTCAGCAATATCTCCATAGTTTCCCTATGTGATGAGAGCCTTATCCTTTACCCAAATGTCATTCTAGAATTTAATATGCTAACCATTTCCCAATTTCCATTTAATTCCTTTCTTAATAAGGCTTCTACTTTTTAGCATTTTATTCCATATCACAGATCCCTAGGGTAACCCTACCTGTTGAAGAAATTTAGAACCATCAGTAGTATGCATATATTTGGCATACATTATTTCCACCTAATCATTATTTTTATGAATCAGGTTTCAGTTAATTTTGGAGAAAAGGGCCTTGTTCATATTCTTGATAGATCTAATATTGAGGCCACCATGTGATTTTAGAAGACACACTTTTTCCCATCTGACCAAAGACATTCTCTATTTATCTTTGAGTCCCATCCATAAGAATTTTATTTAAACTTGTTCCAATTTATTAGCAAAATACGCAGGTATTTTAAAGAGAGACAAGAAGTAGGTAGGAATCCCTTGAAGAGAGGCCCAAAGAAGCTGTAATTTGCCTGCACTACTGAGAATTTTTCCTTTCCAACCAATAAGTTTATTCTAAGTTCTTTCCAAAATTCCATTCCAAAAACTAGGAGATACCTCTTTGACTGTGAGGGGAAGACCCAAATAGGAGGTAGGACAACATCAACACATTCAAAGATGTCAATGATTTTTTGTCTGAGGTCATTAGGAGTATTGAAGAAGTACACATTGATTTTTTGGAGATTTATGCTTTGCCCAGACTCTGTGATGTAGTTATTTAAAATATTATTCCATCTCCTAGCTTCAATCACCAAGGAGATGCTAAAAAAAATGGTATCATCCACAAACTACTGCACTGCCATAGGGGGAAGGGAGGAAGCAAGTTTGATGCCCACTAAATGTTTATTGACTATATTAGCTTGTATGTATCTTTCCAGTGCCTCCACCATTATGATGAATAATTAAGGGGATAGAGGGTCCCCCTGGCAGATTCCTCTCGAAGAAGAGAAGAAATCTCTAGGGACCCCATTGACCAAAATCAAAAATTTTGCAGCAGAAATAGCGTTCCATATTAGACGAGACATTTTATCATTAAACCCAAATTTATTGATGAATTGGAATATAAAAGTCTATGAGACCCTATCATATGCTTTAGAAATGTCTAGCTTAAAAGCCATACTAGGGATTCTGCTCTTGTCCATGGAATGAATAGTCTGATGAGTGGAGATCACAGTATCAAGAATTTGTTGATTTGGGACAAAGAATTTTTGATTAGGGTAAATAATTTTGTCTAACAAAGGTTGGATTCTCATAACCATCACTTTAGTGTAGAGCTTATAAACAGTGTTACATAGATTAATAGGTCTGAAATCTATAAGGTGAGTGGGCTATGACTTTTTAGGAACAAGTACTATAAAAGTATTATTAGCTTGTTTCAAAAGTTTACCTGATTTGAAGAAGTCATGCATAGCAGCAGTAAGATCCATCCCCACTATATCCCAGTATTTATGGAAGAATATAGGAGGGAAGCCATTAAGATGCGGGGCTTTGAACAAACTCATAGAAAATAAAATAGCACAGACTTCCTCCTCGGACATAGGCTTTAACATCTCCAGATTATCTTCCTCAGTTATCAAATAAGGGATTTTATCATTGAATTGGTTCATAGTTCCATCATTCCCATCATAATTATTTTGTTCAGTGAGCAAATTCTGAAAGAATACCCTGGCTTGTTCCTCTATCTCATTATCTTCAGTTATAATGTTGCCATTAGCCAAACATAGCTTTGTTATGGAGTTAGCCTTCCTGTGTTTCATGGTTGAGAGATGAAAGAAGGCTGTGTTCCTATCCCCCTCTTTGATCCATTGAACTCTAGATTTCTATTTCCAAAAGACCTCTTCTCTGTCCATAATATTATTCCAATCAAAAATCAGGACATTCTCTTCTTTAGAAGTGTCTTCTGAATCATCACCTTGAGCCATCCACTGCTGAATATCTACAAGTTTTCTAGCTATGTTTTTCTTCTGATGAAAGACCTGACCAAAGCTATATCTATTCCATCCATAAACTTCTATCTAATATGCTAAAGTTTTTTGACTAATCTGAACATAGGAGTGCCTTGGATAGGAATTTTCCACAATTGGTCCACCAATTGTCTTAAGTCTTTATGTTTGATCCACATAGCTTCAAATAAAAATGGGAAAGGACCATGTTGTCCCTGATATTTCCAATTGAGAAAGATTGGGCAATGATCAAACATGGTTATAGGAAAAAATTGCATGTGCATATTATAATAATCATTCTAGTTGTTAGAGATAAGAAATCTATCTAACTTGACTTGAATCATTTGGTCTCCTCTTCTTCTATTAGACTAGGTGAAATTTTGATTTTGCAATTCAATATACAACAATCCCCAATCATTTATAAATTTAGAAAAGTCTAACATGCTATCAGAGTAATCAATAATCCCACCCTATTTTTTAGAAGGGTATAACGGAGTGTTAAATTCTCCAACCAGCATCCATCTAGTGTGTTGGGTGTTAGTCCTGAAGCTACTCAAATCTGTCAATAAATTTTGCCTTGATGCTTTGTTATTTGGTCCATAGACATTGATCAATTACTAGTTCAAGGAGGACAAAGAGAAGTTGATAATCATAAAATATTTATTATAAGCAATCACTATTTTTGTTAATGCCTAGTGGGATGATGCATTCAAATAGTATGTTGCAATGCCTTTCAAAAAATCAATGAGAACAAGTGTATGACCTCTCCAATTTTTATTTGGTTTCCAAGTATTGATGATACTATGTATGAGTATGGATGGTAAAGATCTGTTAGTTGGGTTTGGTTTCAGTTTCTTTTCCAAGCAATCTAAATAAATTTCTACTTCTTCTACATCTATTTTTCCTACATGAACTGGGATGAACCAATCTACATTGACCCTTCATTCTATAACCCTATTTGTTTGTAGTATCTCAATATTTATTTTAGCTCTAGTAACCCATACTGTGTAGTCTACTCTTGTAGAATCATCAAGTCTGAAAATTAACATATCTCTAATTTACACATCTTGAGTTAGATTAAATGCAATTTTGATTCTTTTCTTTCTTGGACTAACATATGTATCTATACATGTCACTCCAAAATCAAGGGTTCTATCATGAACCATTTTGTATATATCTCTATATAGAGGTATGTCGTGATGATTTTTAGGCCAAAAATCTCCTATGCACTCAACTTCAGAAGGGAACATGTCATCTTTCATTATGTCATAGATGTTTTGGAATTAATATACTAGATCCCTCCACTTACTATTTCTAGTCAAACCAAATTCATTGAATTGTTGCACATAATTATTCAAGTTATATTTAATTTCTTTTTTCACTATTTTTTCTACTTATATCTGAGTCTTTTCAAATAATGGAATATTGAGACATTTCTCTATTTTTCAAGTCTTTGAAATATATATTTTTTAGACTACCTTCTGGAAAATTTAACTCACCATTTTCTTTTTCTTCCCATAATGTAATCAGGGTGACCAATTTCTATCTCTTATAGAGTTTTTTCAATGCATGATGGGTTGACCTTTCTCCATGCATAGAAGAAAGTATTGACCTTTTTTGAAGCCTACTATTTTGTTTCTTCCCTTCAATTGGTAACTATTAACATACTCTTTGAAATCCACTACCTCTTCAATAAAATATGGCATGAAGTTTCTTATATTTTCACACATCCTATAAGTATCCATCAGCTCTACCACACTCCATACATCTTTCCTCTTTATACATTTATATAGGTTTCTAGATGTGCCATCGATGTCCTCATGGGTATGTCCTACAGGGATAAATCTGACCTTGACATTGAGGAAAACACCTTTGTAGATAAGGAGAGATAAATATTGCAACACATACCTATACAAAAAAACATGATTTTGTGAATTTGTAAATGTAACATTAGTTATATATAAGGTTAAACATTTTTCACATATAATTATGATGGAAATATTTATTCTTATTGTCCCCATAATAGTTGTCTAGTTAAAGGTATAGACTGAAAGGATGTTTCTTAAAGGCAACAATTGATTGTGCTTCTTCTCTATATTTATTGCATTCAAGGTAGTAGTTGTTAGACAAAAGTGCATCATACAATGTATAGTTTGAAGATCCAATTTTATATAGTAAAGATCCATAATTATCTAGCATTTTTGTCTCCATATCCTTGAAGCACTTGTTCAATGAGGTGATAGTAAAGCCAGACCCTCCAAGAACGTACGGTAAAAAAATTTCCCATATCCACATGCACCATGACCATGTGTTATAATCCCTACCATTGAACACTCTAATATTTTATTGGTAACTACTTTGATTTTTTTCACTGCCATTGATGCAAATGTTTTTTGATATTTGACCTTTTCATGAATGACACTTAGGCATTCTTCAGAGTATTACTCTAACATTAATTTATGTGTGTAATATATTTATCTTGCAGAAAATATTTAATTTGAGTGAATCACAAATTCTTGATTGATATGATCTTATTGATCTCTAGAGAGGGACCCAGAGTGTTTTTGTTGAGTCAACAAGATGTATGTTTTGCACCTTGTGAAGTCATCAGATGTGGCAATGGTCACATCATGAAAATTAGTTCTCCATATGTTATTGAATTTTAGTTGGGATATTGGCTCATATTGCATATCTACTAGTTGTGCATTAATGTGGCACCTCATAAATTCTTGAGTGAAACGTGATAGAAAATTTTGAACATTTTCTCATGAGATGTCTATATCTACCTGGCATGTTATTCATGGATAAACATCTACAAAATCAGCCACCAATTGGTCCAACAAATCTTTAGATGCCATTGTCTTTTGTTGTGGCTTTTGTCAAAATCTCCCTGCATGGAATGCATTTTGTTCCCCATTTCTATGACAATTTTGAATGTCAAAAAAAGGTACTTCTCTTCAATCCATATATTTTAAGCCAATCTTCCAAATATATGTATGTAACTTGAAAATCAATGTTATTTTTGTTTTTATTTTTCTTAAACAAATCGGTAGAAAGGGCATCCAAGACATGTTGCCTCCTATTTGTTATGGTGGAATCAAGCAACTTCATCTTTGTAGGTTTTAGAATCTCAAATGACAATGCTGACTAAAAACAATTTTTGGTGGAACATTTATCCACATACATTGTTGAAATCTCATTATCTATGATTTCATCAAACTCCACTTGGTTGAGTGAAGTGTTTGGCTGATTTATTTTTTAGCTCACGTATTTGTAGGCATGAGTTAATTTTTTTGGATGCATTTATGTTAAGAATGTCAAGTAAGGAGTGATTTCATTATCCACTACATCCCAAATGTTTCCAATTTATTTCTCCTTTGGTGTCATGTATGGTAAATTTATTGCTCTATAAGTCTCCATGTCCACTATTTTGTTGGAAGACCATCTAACAAAAGATGTTTTAGTTACTTCTGTAATTCAAGTCTCACAATGTTTTATAATTATCCTTATGTAAATTACAAATTCATTTTCTAACATTGGGATAGGAATGCAACCAAAAATCTCCTCTAGTTGTGAAAATTCAACATAACCAAAAGTAAATTTTTCATCATTTGCAAGAGCTGTACATTTGTGTAAAAATATACCCTTTTCCCAAGAAATTTTTTTCTTAGGCTTTGAAATGTGGTGGGATCATTGATATATTGAAAAAATGAATCCAAGCTAGGTTTTTCTTATTTCAATGATTATATATTTAGAACTGAACTTAAATTATGTTGTCTTTGTTTCATGTCATTGTCTATAAAAAACTTGTCTATGATGTGTTGCATCATTTTTATGCTCTATATAGTAAAACTATCAATTACATCCCCCAAATTATTGATAAAAGCTACATGAAATGGAAGTGGTAGGTTCAAATCAAAATCTTTAGTCACATTAAAACTTATACATTCAATAGGTATTTCCTCATTGTGGTATGTGGATGTGAGATTTATGGGTTCTAGAGATTCAGCGTCTGGACCTGCCACTTTGTGTATTCTTCCTTCACCAATGACCTTACCATTATTTCTGAGAGAAACATAGTCTCCACAATGGAAAGCATTGATGTATGATTTTTTATCCTAGACATTTGCAAAAGACATGAGAAGAGTTGTTAATATGGTTATTTATAACATTAGTCCAATTTATACATGTATGTAGGAGATAAATCTATATTTATACTAGAACAAAAGCAAGGAGATATGTTAAAACCTAAAAATGTTAAAAAGGTAATGTATAACAATTTTTTTAATGATGCAGTCTAAGTTAATCCAAAAAAATAATAGATTTTAATATCATATACTGCATACTTCAATTCTTACTTCATCCTACTTTGAAGGTATCTCCTAGGAGATACATTTCAAACATGCATCAGAGTGGAAAAGCCACGTAGATAAAAATAGCTAATTAAGTAATTATTCAACTATGTATTTTATTACAATACAAAATGATAATTAGCAATGGGGTTTTTGAAAAGAATTATGTAAAATGATTAGCTTCTTATATTTTGGGATCTTGTATTTGATTTGAATCTCTGTTGTGGACCCAAAAGTTTGAAGGTATCTCTTAGGAGATACCTTTCAAACATGCATATGGGTACCTTTGAAGGTTTTAAGGGCCTTGTAACACCTTCAAGGGTACCTATGACATTAAACTTAAGACTTCATTTTTCAATAGTCAAGGATATGTGGCATGCACTTGTGAACCCACAATATTTCAACATGAATCCCCTAAAAAATTGCCTTTGCCTTATGTTTTGGACTTATGTTTTCATGGAATATCTTTTCCATCCTCTTGGGACTTATTATATTTTTGGATTTATTGTTTTAGAACTCATCCTATCAGTCTTTTTTAGGCTTTTTTCTACATTATAATTCTTGTGTACTTATCCTTATTAAGAGAACTATTGCAGACATTTTATCTAAAATAATTCCCTTGATGGAATTGATCTATGAGATTTTTTACTATGGGAATTTTTCCCAACATAATTGACGTTACCTTTCACCCCCCTTTGAACCTTACCCTTCGATCCTTTCTGAGATACCCTTTGGATTTTGCAAAGTAGATCCTTCAAGAATTTTATCACGGAGAGAGGCCCTACAAAGTAGACTTCCCTTCCGACTTACCCTTTAAAAGTTTTGTCAAGGGCATATTCCATTTGCATTTATCCCTACCCCTTTTTTGTACCAATCCTACCCTTCAAGATATTCATCTCGGTCTCTTTTCCTTATGAAAAGTACCCTTCAACCTCTTTGTAATGAACCCTTTTCCATGGACATACCCTTCATAATTTTATCTTCCTAGGTCTCAGTCCATTTTGAAATGACTACTTACCCTTCAAGATAATTTTCATAGCCCTTTCCCTTACCAAAAATACCCTTTGGTCATTTTCCCATAAATTAGGCCCTTTGGATCTAATGGTACATACCCTTCATACTTTGTGTAACAGGACTTTTGGAATGATCCTTAGTCATACAAAATTACCCTTAGAGAAATTGAAAGTACCTTTTGGGATAATTATCTCAAAACTTTTGACCGATGATTCTTTGTCTAACTATGTGTCTGTAATTACTACTAACAATAGGAATAGGTTTTGAGAAACATTTCTCCTATTAGAAAATAGCTAGGGGAGTAGTTCCCAAAAACCATAGAAGCTTTCTTTTCTACCTTATCCTATCCTCCTTTTTTTAGTTTGTTTTAAAGATCTACCAACTTTAGAGTAGCAACCAACCACCCAGCCAACTCATGTAGAGATTCACTACACCTATCTAAATCACACCTCCATCCAAAAAACATTATCAACAACCTATGTGCCCTACCCACTATTCCATCGATAGGTTAAAATAAAATTCATACCTACAACTTGTACCCTAGAGTGGAGTTTACCTCCATTGAGATCTTAAAATGTTAGAGGCTACCCAATTATGGTTATAGTGTGCATAAAACCCATATCAATAGGTATCTCCTAAGAGATACCTCGAGGATCCTTGGAATGGATTCCATGTTGATTTCAAAGATCCTTGCAAGGGATTTGATATAACCAGGACACCTTTTTATTTGACAAGAACCCTGATGCACACGATTAGAATTTTTCATTGAGGTATCTCCTAAGAGATACCTTGAACATGCACATGATTGGAATTTTATTTCAAGGTATCTCCTAGGAGATACCTCAAAGGGCCTTGGAATACCTTCCATTTATATTTTAAATGTCATTGCAAAGGATTTGACATAACCATGACAACATTTTATTTGGTAAGAACACTAATGCACCTGAACATAAAACTAAGGCAATGTGATGAGATATATGAAAAATTTAAACTATAATTTCATAAAATAGATCAAATCCTTAAACACTACATACCATAAAGGATCATAAAGCATGAATTAAGATCTATAATGAAAGAAAGATTGATACTATAGAAGTAGAGGAAAATAGATGACAGATATAGATAATTTCCCATGCAAATTGACACAAAATATCATGTCCTCTTCATTTTTAGATGGAGAAACGAATATAGAAGGCCTTGAGAGCATATACAAAATATCTAGTCACACCTATGAGGGGAACCTATTAAGGTCAAAGAATGGAAAAATGATAACTATTATTAATCCTATTCTATTACAGATAGTGGTATACAAAATATTAAAAATGGTAACCAACCATTTCCAAAATGAAATCACCTAGAATATATAGGCAATACAACCTCTCAGGGGTATGACACCTAGAAATCTTGGCACTTATGCCAATGATGATGTCGTTAAAGGGATCATCTCTTCTTCATTATAATAGCATGATGGGTCCCCTTTTATTTTATTTGACTAGTGACATAAGTTAAAATTATGATAGAAGAAAATAACTCAATGATAAGCATGAGGGAACCACATGTCAAGATCACACTTCTCTAGGTAGAATTGAGATTTCCTTTGGCCAGGTTGAGTGAAAGGGTACCATGTGTCATGAAATCACTCTTTTGGGGAAAGTTGGGCATCCTTTCACATAACTGAGCATGAGGGTACCACATGTTGAGAAGGCACTCCACCAGAGTGATGTGACAAATTCATCAAGATAGGTGACCATTAGACTACCACATGGTCAAAGTGGATGAGGATTTTTTTTGAAAATTGTCCTGAGAAAAGAGTAGGCCAAAAAGGGGAACCACCAGAGGGTACCAAAGAACCACCAACTATCAAGCATGCTCAAAACCAAAGATGAATTTCTCTAAAATAACAAACATGGATTTTGATCCATAGTTCTTGATGATTCATGGGTTATCCACCTGTGGATGAGAGAACCCAAAATTATGGTACCCTAACCAATCGAGTAAAAACTGTAAAAATGGGAAGAAGGTGTAGAAACCTATAATTTTTGAAGGGTGACCTACAAGGGTGCCCATTCTTCCTCCATAGGCAAGGTCTTCTTATTGAGAGACTCAAAGGCTCTATCCATATCTATCACCTCCTTGAAAGAGATGTTTCCCATGCCTTGAAAAACCACTAGTGTTTGGAACTCTAGTTAGGCAAGAACTTGAGCCTAACCTGGGTTAGCATAAAAAATAAAGGAAAGGAGCCCAATGTGGACTCAAATGGAACCTAACATTGAATAGAGTGCCACACACACACACACACACACACACACACACACACACACACACACACACACACACACACACACAGGAAAACTAATATCCTTAGATTGGTTTTCACCTATAGTCATTTCGATTCAAGATCCAAGGCATTGGGTAGATACATGACTAAGTAAGAAAACCATCTCAATTTAGGCCCTTAATAAACTGCCATTTAAGATAGGCATGACATGTCCCTAGAAGATATAAAGTTTTTATCTTCTTAATGAGATCTAGTATAACACCAATAGATCAAAAATTGGGGATTTGGAAAGCATTTGGATCATTTACTTCTAACTGGATAATGATTTTCCACTTTTGAAAAACTCTTGTCTTCTTATGTATCTTGCTTGAAATAGAATGATTTGGAGGCTATCTAGGTAAATCACAAATATCTTACTCATAATGACCTATTCTAATTGAACTAAAATCCTGGTGAAACATCTCTTAGAGATGATGGCTCATTTATTGTCATGAACAATGTGCTCCTCCCCTTCTCTCTCTCCTCTTCCCCTTATCCTATATTAACCCTTTCTTTACATTTTTGAAAGCATCTCTTGGGGACCTTAGATTTCATATTTTATTCTATCTTTCTAAGAGATGAGACATTCCTTGAGATACTAAAAATTATCCTCAATTTGATTAGGCTCAAACCTATCAATTATTATAATAACTACCCCTTAATGCAATAGGACTTTCTTTGCCTATCTTTTGCCTTGAATCTGTGTTTGACAAGTTGTGCACTATGGCATTATGTGAAGGAGAATCTTCCTCATTCATGGTCATTATTTTCCAAATTTGTTAGGGATTTTCAATGTTATTTGCAGGTCTAGGTTAGTGTTATATTTTGAACCTCTCTTACAAAATACTTATGCAAAATATCTTGATATTAAGGTTATGTGAGCTAGTACTGTTCTTTTGTTGATCTAGTGTGGGTTCAAACTTATGGAAGTTCCCTTTTAAGTTTGGTGTATCACCTATTAAATTTATTATGATCCCTTACTCTCTTTCTAACCATTTTACCATGAATAATTAGGCTTATTTTTAGTTTTAGGTGAGCATCAAAGAGGAAGTCGGCCTACTTCAGAGGTTCAAACCCAACATAGGTGACCCACAGCCTAGGGTTGTTCCCATTATTTGACTAGGTTTTGAGTGAGAAAAATTGAACAATCTCCCTACTTAGTTTAGGATGAAATTTTGGCTAATAACAGTAACCATGACAAATTTATATTTGGAAAGAAAACTGATGCGCACTATTGAAATTTTATTTTGAGATATCTCTTAGGTGATACCTTGAACATGCACACGACTAAAATTTTATTTCAAGGCATATCATAAGAGATACCTCAAATATACTTGTAATACCTTCCATATTGATTACAAAGGTCCTTTCAAGGGATTATATATAACCATGACAACTTTTAATTTGCTAAGAACACTCATGCACACTATTGGAATTTTTTTTGGAAATATCTTCTAAGAGATACCTTAAACCTACACATGATTGAAATTTTATCTCAAGGTATATCCTAGGATATACCTTGAAGGGCCATGGAATACCTTCCATGTTGATTATAAATTTCCTTAAAATGGATTATATATAAGCATGAAAACTTCTTATTTGGTGAGAACATTGATGCACACTATTGGAATTTCTTTCGAGATATCTCCTAGGAGATACCTTGAATATGCACATGATTGGAATATTTTTTTCAAGGTATCTCTTAGGAGATACCTTTAAGGGCCTTGGAATACCTTCCATGTTGATTACAAGGGTCCTTTAAATGGATTATATATAACCATGACAATTTTTTACTTACAAAGAACACTAATGCACACTATTGGAATTTTCTTTCGAGATATCTCTTAGGAGATACCTTTAACATGCACATGAATGAAATTTAATTTCAAGGTATCTCCTAGGAGATACCTCAAATGCATTTTTAATACCTTCCATGTTGATTGTAAATTTCTTTACAAGATATTAGATATAACCATGATAACTTTTTATTTGGCAAGAACATTGATGCACACTATTGGAATTTTCTTTCCTAGGATATACCTTGAACATGCACATGATTTGAATTTTATTTCAAGGTATCTCTTTAGAGATACCTTAAGATGCCTTAGAATTCCTTCCATATTGATTAAAATCTTCTTTAAAAGGGATTTGATATAACCATGGCACCTTTTTATTTTACAAGAACGCTAATACTAGCTCTGATTGCCTATGAGAATGACACATGGCACTCCCACAACCAACCAAAATTAGAGGGCCCCACCCAATAATTAGACATGAATAAAAATATGCCACATGGCATAGTACAAAAAATTCATCATACTAAGCTACATTTTGAGAGCCCTCAAGAATAATCATAAGGTACCATGTGTCAAAAGGTGGCAAACTTTAGATTTAAAGATAATATTAATGGTGAATCAAAGGCAAATCAATGTTAAATTTGAATTAGAATGAAATTGAATGCCAAAAAAAATATCTATAGGTATCCCACAACCTTAGATCATTCTAATGTTAGTCCAGATATGAATCAAATCTGAGCAATCTAATTTTGACTATGTTATTTGGGTTGCTAATAGAAATCAAAGATCTATTGGTCTTTGTTGTTGCAACAAAACTTTCTTTTCTGCCCTAACTTACTCCCTCCTTTTGAAAGTTTTTAATGTGAATCACTTTAGATTAATGCTCATTATGTATATCCATTTTTTTTAAGATTTTGGGCTTATATTGGAAAATACAAAGTAATTTACATCATAACAAATTTAGGTAGATTGTGTCACTACCATATTCCTATTGTCCCTATAGCATGGCCTGCTTGCAGACTAGAATGTGGTAAGTTGTAACCACATAATCTCTCCAACAAAATTAATTAAAGCCCTAAGGTGTCTCTACCATATTATTGTTGTCCTTATAATTTGAGAAATGTTATTCTATTGTTTTCATTACATCCTTGACACAAACACACATCACCAGTCTAGAAGGACCTGAGGATGAATCTAAATATTCTCAACCTACTATTTCTTGGCATGCACTTTTAGGTATTAGTACTCTTCCAAATATTAAGGTGGCTAGTTTACTTAAGAAATAGAAGTCAACTATATTTATTTACTCTAGGAGTACACACAAATTCATCAACAGTAAGTTGGCTACTCAATTGAACTATTTCATTTACCTAGTGCTAGAATTTTAAATCCTAATTATAGGGGGGTATATCCATTTTTTCTGGTAAATGCCATAGTATAAAGCTATGGGAAACTATTTATTATATTATCTTATGTTTTCTACTATCATGAATGGGGATAACATTTTTTTGGGATTGTAATGGCTCAAAACTTATTTCATAATTGAGATGAATTTTGAGTAATTATTCATGCTCATTTATTTAGAAGGAATGACAATTAAACTACATGGTTTATTGGCTAAATATATGCAATTAGCTATTTTTCACCAGATGATTAATAAGATGATCAAAAAATGTGAAAATTAATTATTATGTGACTATTTTCCATAAAATTCAAACCAAACAAGGAGTCTAACCATATTGAATTACAACTAGTGGAGTTTACCCATTTTTTTCTATTGTGTCCACTTGACTCCTTTAACCTCTTTTCCTTTTT
The DNA here is from genome assembly GCA_037957365.1 of Torreya grandis. Lineage (NCBI taxonomy): Eukaryota > Viridiplantae > Streptophyta > Pinopsida > Cupressales > Taxaceae > Torreya > Torreya grandis. The sequence continues at coordinate 1,865,003 of JARHVA010000275.1, forward strand.
GAAGGTTAATTAACTCCCAAGTTTGATTTATCTCTATGGAAAAAAAAAAAAAAAAAAGAATGTGTGAGCCCAAGTGGGAAACAACCAACAAGACTAAGTAAAAATAAAATATTGAGACTATGGGGATAGTCCAGACAAAATAACAGTGCTGGAAATGCTCTAAATAAACATGTAAGAAGATATGAAATAGGGGATGGCAGAGTTATATTAATAAAACATAAAATTGGCATATATTAAATTTACCTAAAATACTATTATAACTTGTTTACAATACATACACTTGTACAGCTACAGTGGTTCAAAAGACTCATAATAGAAAACTTGTACAACTAGGTTATTTACAAAACTCACAATAGTATATTTCCATTTTCCATGCTTCAAATTTTCCATGTCAGGCTTCAAATTTTCTATTCTAGGCTTCAAATTTTCCATGCTAGGATTCAAAATCCAATTTTCATCATCAAAAATTTTAGCATCTAATTTTAAAATAGAAAATTCTTTAACTCCATAATGATGTCATGACTATTATCACAATTTCTTAAAAATGAAGACTCTTTTGTATGTGAAAAAATATACTTCCTGAAAGAGTAATTACTGGATATAAAATATAATCCCCTAAAAGAATAAACTCACCATTAATCCCATGGAGTGAAGGTTCATTTCATCCAAAAGAACCCTACCATTATGGTAGGGTGATATTCACATGTATTTTCATATCGACCCTTGAATAAGCCAAATTTAGTTTAAACTTGATTATCATTTTATATGATGTTTTGACCTTCATAATTGGATAATGAAACTAATGTAAAAATATGTTAAATAGTTTGTAGTCTATTTATATGTAAAAAAATAGGTCACACCTAAATGATGACATTCCAATCAAGAATGAACCCTTTATTAATTTCTAAAACGTACCATCATTGACACCTTCATGAAATATGAATCATTGAAATGTCACCATTTTAATCTCTATCACATTAATTTAACATGATCTTGGCATTGACCTAGGCACAAGATTAATTACTCAAATAGCACCATATTAATTTCACATGCTTGAAAAGTACTTAAGGATTTATTTCTTATGATGTGACTAATAGAGATTTTTTCCACCAATGAGGCTACTCAAATAGGATTTTGACATCTAATGGGAACATAAAATATATTAATTATTGTAAAGCATTAACTTTGATATAAGATTGGTAGATAGAGAGAAGAATCATGGAGCTCTACAATGGGGAGATGAAGAGCCATCCTCCATTAATGGTGCTTCAAGATTCCTCCTTGTGTCTTGCCTTGGTCACCTTTGCCTCCTTGGTTCCAATTGTGTCTATCTTACTTTGTGCTAGAGGTGGTCCTAAATTTTTGCCTTCACATTTTTTTTTTGTTTTTTAGTTTGCTTTATGTTGTGTTTGTTTCATTTGTGTCTCTGTTGTCTAAGATAGGGCACACAAATGCCATACACATCCTTCCCAGGTCATCATTCCTACCACCTTTAGAAAGTGAAAAGGGGAATGTATTAATTGAGGTTGTTTATGGAAATCCTTGAATTTGATGGGTTTGAGCATGTGAAGAAAGGGAATCATGGTCATTTTAATTAATTAATTGATGATGTGTAAGGTGATAAGGGTTACAATAAAAAGAGGAATTGCATAGAATTGACTCGACTGGAAGTTGAAGTGATTGGATCTCCAAAAACACTCTTTAGTGAGATTTTGTGGTAGGAGGAAGTGACAAAACACTTAGAAGGAGTAGAGTTTATGGCATGCAGGGAATAATATGATGAGAAAAAATAGAAGGAAGACCAAATCGGTAAGCTCTCTAGCCCTTCTAAGACCATGATAATTATTTTGAATTTTTACATAAAAATTGACTTGTAGCAAGAGGAAACCATGATTAAAAATGTAAGGATTTTATTTATTTACTTAAACAAGAATGCACTCTCATCTAGGAATTTCTTTAATAATTGGTTAAATTATGTTTGGAATAAAAGAATGGGTTTGTATATTAATCTTTTTAGGATGATATAGACAAGGGTTTTCATTATTTTATTTAAAAACTCTAATATGCAACATACACTAAGGGGTTGAGGAAATTTAAGAATCTCTACTCTTATGCAAGATGGGCTTCTTAGTCAGAGCTCAAAGATAGATTTTAGTTCCCAGATTCTCAATGAAGAACATTCACCTTACTCCAAACAACTCTTAAGGGGAAAAATAATATGGTGTTCATAGAAGATGAGGGTGAATTCTGGGGTAGTGTGAATTGGAAAAAAGTCCCACCTCTACTTGAGTATACATCTCAAATTATTTACAAGAAATTTTCATTCTCCAATGCCCCTACCTCACCTTGAATATTATTTGGTATGTGCTTGATCCTTTACATGCTTGGTCTTTCATCTTTGATGTGATCTGGGCCTCTTATCTTGAACCCAAAAAGTCTTGTTTTCATTGGTTACTAATGTAAAAGAAGTTGGCTATTGGTGTTGTTTTAAACAATTATGGTCTTGTTAATCCTCTTTGTTCTTTTTTCAGTGATGTTGAATCTGTTGGACATGTTTTATTTTCCTATCCTTATGTTTCTAAGTTATGGGATTGCTGTCTTAAAACTTAGAATGTTATGTTTGATTATAAGATTAGCTAGTTAAACATTACATTTGGCTATGCTTGTCCTAAGTTTAGAGTCCACCCTTTTTTTCACAAAATTTGGCTTGTTTTCTCTACTAAAATTCTATGGTTTTTTTGGAAGCAAATGAACCTAGAGGTATTCCAAGGTAAGGCTAGAGTGGTTAATGACTTCATAATTGAAGTCATCTTTCATTTTTTATCCCTGCAGATTTTACTCTAGTTGAAAATTCCATATGACCAGCTTGAGAAGTTCTTGAGGACAAGCCTCCTCAAGGTTACATCAGACTACTTGCGTGATTTAGACGGATACCTCAGATTGAGCCCACATTCTAACATGGCCATGTCTCACCCAACAACAATAGAAGTTAGGATTTATGAGTTTCATATTTTGATCAGGCCGATAATCTAGTGTATGAATAGATCACCCCATCTGAATTTGACCATAATGGACTTAGTGATTGGTTGGTAGTGAATAAAACTATGTTATAAGATTTTCATAATGAGGAACGTGGTAGCTATATTATCAAGGAATCTAAAGAAACTTTTACTCCATTCAACATGAATCTCTTTTCAAAAGTGGGGGATGATAATGCATTATTAGGGACTTCATCTCAAGGACCTATTCCAAATATGTATCCCAACATGCATAGGAGGAGGTATGAAAGAATATAGATTATAACATCAACACTTTTTATGTCAAGATGGAGAGGCTGATCGAAGGTAGAGACTTGATGAACATCGAAGATGTCATTAACTATGTGAAGTAGAACAACATGAAAGGACTTTTGGATAAATTTGACTACTACCCTGCTAAGCTAGCCTCATGATAAAATTGGCTAGGACCTATTAGTGATAAAAGCTCTTTGGAGGCATGACTTGATTGATTTAGATAGTGGATGTGATGGTGAAGGTGTTGCTTTTATCAGGGCACTAGAATAATATGTTTGAATCTTGCCACCTTTTAGGTGGCCCATGTTTTATGGATGGTGTTTAAATATATTTTAGTATTAATGCATTTGGTTTTTATTTTATAGGTTTCCTATTTGGAGCCATTTTTACTGATATTGTTCATATTTATTTTCTAGGCTGCATGTTTGGAGCTATTTTTATATTAAACCATTCATTATTATGTCTATTGATGGGGGATGCCCCATAGCTACTTTTTGTCTCTACTAGATACTTTGTATATTTTTGGCATCTTTGACACATATATTAGTAATCAATATTCAATATTAAAAAAAGCATTAATTTATATTAACATGTAAATCATGTCAAGATAATCTCACCATATCCAATTTAGTATCACGCATTAAACATATATATTTAATTACTAATCAATGCTATAATTACTCTGTTTAAATTATTTGGTCCTTAATCTCACCATATTCCAAGTGGAAAGAGTATTTAGACATAAATGAGTCTTTGTCAAGTTATAAGTTGGTCCTTTTGGTTGGTCTGGGTGATTATCTATAAATTTTTAAATTTGAAACTATTAAATATATTAGTTATTAAGATTGTTTGATTGTAATTATTAAAAAATGTCAGCTTGAATCATCCTAACATTCATCATTTGGGTCTCTATTGGTTTTCCACACATAATAAGTAATAAGCACTAAACAACCCTAGTAATCTCCATCATTTCATTATTTTAGCCATCATTTTATATTATCTTATGTTTTCTATTATCATGGATGGGGCTAACATTTTTTTTTGGATTGTAATGGATCACCACTTTATGCACAATTGAGATGAATTTTGAGTAACTATTCATGCTCATTCATTTATAAGGACATTTGAACTACATGTTTATTGGCTAAATCTACGCAATTGGTTAGTTTTAACTAGATGATAAAGATGATTAAAAAAGGTGAAAAGTAATTATCATGCGACTATTTTACATAGAATTTATACCAAAAAAGGAGTCTACCCATATTGAATTACAACTGGACCTTGAGTCTACCCATTTTTGTCTTATACACCCACTTGACTCCTTTGACCTCTTTTCCTTTTATACCAGGCTTTATAATAGGGCTCACTACTACCTAGGCCAACCCAAGGCCTCCCTGAGCTTGACGCACCTTAAAAATTGTACTATTTTTTTTATTACAAATTGATTAAAGTATATATAGGTAGGGTATTTAGAATTATATTTATTGTATTGTTTTATAAAGTTTTAGGGTTACAATTTGTAAACCCTATTTTTTAGAATAATAGTCATGTGCACACTCCTTTAGCAGAAGGATTGCTAACATCATAGTTGTGTGTGCTCCAGTAAGGCAAAAAATATTACAATAATCTAAATATTAGAGATTTCATAACATAAAGTGATAAATAATTAATAAAAAGGGTCAAGTCAACACAAATAAATCACACATTTTAGATAGAGTTAAAAAATATATTGAACGCATTCTGAATTTGGTAGTAATTACTGAAGACTGTTTCTGAAAACCAAAAGTTTAGGAAAATTCATAACTTGGAGATAATAAGAAAGAATAACAAGGTGTTTTTGAAAAAGAAGCTGAGTCTAATGTGGGGGTAATAAAAAAAACCCAAAATTCTCCATTACAAAAGATAGTAGGGGGAATGAAGAGAGGCCATGAATCTAAAATCTTACACTTAGATAAAGAGATGAATATAAATATAAATTCTAAAATTCTAAATCATGATGTGAAATTGGTTGTGGTGAACTCAAAACAAGGAGTGTGGCAAGAGGTAAAAATAGAAAAGGTAAAAATGGCAAGATAATCAATATTTTAGACTATTTTCCCACCAACTGATGGATTTGATGATATTATTGGTATTCGAGTGTTTGAAAGAACTATTGTTAATTATTTTTGAGGCTTTTGTTTGTTTGGTATATTTAGTTCTTATTTGGCCATGGTGTTTTTGTTGGCTTCTTTTGGTTATTTTGTAAAACTTTGAGTTTTTCAATAGAGGGCAAGGGACCCATAGAACCCTGGTATTAATATATATATATATATATATATATATATATATATATATATATATATATATATATATATATATATATATATATATATATATATATAACACCATTAAGATTAAATACCTGAAAATAAGGATCTGCAAAAATGATAGTAACAAATATGGTCAATTCTTTAGACACTCTATAGCTTGCTCTATTTTGATATATCAATGATCTACAGTGTATATTAAAAAAACTAAAAATATATAGGAACGAGAATATATCTAGTCAAATATGTTCGATGGTTTTTGTTCCTCTTAAAATTGTGTGAAAATTATACAAACCCCATTTTTAAATATAAATTTGAATATCAAATTTGTTGTGGACTCCCACCTATTGTCTTTTGCTGATCCAAACTATGAGTTTTGTGCCTTAGATTTTTTTTGGATCGAGCATTTATACCTTTGCCTTTTATGGGTCCATAAAATCTTCAAATCTGTTATGTCTTGCTTATGTGGTGTCATTGTGGCATCTTCATGGCATATATCTCATTAATATTTAAAAGTGATGGTTGCCCTTTGAAAAATCCTCTTCAACTTGCACCATTAGATTTCTTTGCACAGATCAATGTAGGACATTGATCTTGATCTAAGGGATTGAATTCCATTGGCTATCTTATGATATTCCTCATGATTGTGATACTTATCACCGTAATGTTTGTTTTATCTTTGTTGAAAAGTCCACCTTCATCTCACACCATTGGATCTTCCTTTCCCAAATGAATGCCCTTCATTTGATCTTGATCTAATGGATTATGTCCTTTTATCTATGTACCATTGATCAGAATGTGTACACTCAACTGTGTACCATCGATCTCTAGGAAGATGCTCAAGCTTTAATTAATGGCCATAATTTTAACACTTGGCATTTCCACACTTACTCTAAGTTCTTTTGACTTTTTAACTTTGGTCATTCCCCATACAGTTAGCCATTGTATTTATTTTGATAGGGGTCAAAATCATAAAGTGGTCCCATGGGAGGGGCCTCCTAAATTTTCTTAGTGGGTAGTGCAGAGGGAATTTAGGAGTATATATAGCAAAAGTGGTCTCATAGAATAAAAAGTATATATGTATGCTGTTATTTTATAAGAGATAATATTTAAAAATATTATATTTTTATTTATTATGAAAGTTTACATAATTTTTTTCCACTCATATATTTACAACTCATATAATATCTTCCTACAAAATAGAAGCACATATGGAGAACTTCAGCCCCCCCTTTTTTCATCCCCTTAAACTCTCTCCTTAAAACTTAGTTAGCTCCTAAATTTTAGGAAAAGATTATAAATTTTTATTATACCATTCATTTCATTTTTTATGGGGCCACCTACTCATTAAAAATAGGAGTAGCAGACCCCTCCATGGAACCCCTGATTAGAAACACCACCATAATTGGTTTACATCAAATCTTTCTCCTCATCTAATTTAAGTTCCAGTGTATAGAGCACCACAAGATCTACATTAGTGTGGTTGAGTATCAGTGTTAGTTGGACCATCTATATGTCCACTCTCATAAGCATCTGTATGTTACAAAAGGGTGTCAATAAGTGCATTAAGGGCATATAAACTATCAATCTCTACAACATCCTTCATCATAAAGGAGATTGTCTCAGGATAAAGTGGTTATTTGATAGATATTCTCATAGGTTGATTAGGCACATGATATGCACTCAACCTATCCTATTGAAAGCATTTTTATTGGCCCTAAAAACTCTTAATAATAAAATTAATAAAGAATTTAATTCAGGATATTAAATTTGAATTAATTTTTCTTCAAAAAATATGAAGGAACCTCATTGTTTTTAGAAGGTGGGACATCATAACCATCCACCATTAGTCCCATAAATTCTTTCTCATCAATGAATGGTGGTAGTAGTGGATTGGGAAATGTTTGAATTACATTAGAAGTGGCACATTAGTTTTTGGATTACTGAATAATGATAATTTTTTTCTTTTTTTCTTTTTTATCTCTCAAAATAACTAGTAATAATTTGACATTATCACACTATAGGAATTATTTCTCTCTATAATATTCTCATATGTTAATTTGACATGTTACCATTTAATCAAATTCACCTATAGTAAGGTAGGGATCCCATGTTAGTGGGGGATTGTTGATTATTTTTGAGGGTGTGCTACTAGGAAAATATAAGATCATTTTTCTTAATTTTTAATCCTACATTCTTTAAATTTTTTTCAATAAATATTTCTCATAAAAATTATGAGTATTTTACTTTTAAAACAGTTATTTGAAAATAAATAGATAAATAAATATGATTAGATATAAAACTACAGTTAAAAATAGAAAATTCATATTATATGAAATAAAGAGTTTATAACATTATATTAAAAAACTACAGCTAACTTTAGATGCACAAATACATGTATCTCAGTAACTATGCATTACAAAAAACCACCAAAAAATTTGTGGTAAACACATAGTCAAAAATGACAACTAGTGAGTTTCTAGCATTATATTGTAAAAACTACAGCTGACTATAGGTGCGTAAAATGCATCTTAGTAAGTATGCATTACAAAAAAACCACCAATAAGGCTACAGTATACATGAGTCAAAAATTTTAACCAATCATATCCATGGAAACTGATGAACACATATCCAACTCACTTTGTGGCACTTGCAGTTAGAAACACCAAGAAACACATCTCACAATTAGACTTCAAAATCAAAGTTACTGGTCTTACTAAACTAGAGAAATAAACCACAGGATTTGAGTGGAAAAATAAAATCATTAGGAAAAATATTCATTGGCACTTTAGCTTAATTTAAATCTATTCAAGAGAATAATTATGTACCAGTAATTTAAATTACAGCTCAAAATACCTGATGGTTAACTTAAATTTGATGGTCATTTTCTAAAGTAGAACAAACTTGACTATTTTTTATGTAATTTAATAGTTCATAGAATTTTTATAACCAAGTTCTATGCGATAAAAAATTAATCATTCACATTACTTGAAATTAATTGATTGTCCATCTACTTTACTACTAACTGTCCCCTGACAAGTGTCATCTGCAACATCAAATTTAGTGTTTATGATACATGGTTTCAACTTGATGATACATGATTGAAAATTTTAATTTAATTCCTCCCAAAAATTAATGTTTGATAGACTTTCTCTTCAAATTAATCTACCTCATTTGTTGTGCACATGGTGAAGCACCATAGAGTTTTAAATTCATAATTATGATCATATTTTTGACCCCATAATGTTAAATTAAGTAGAAACTCAACCCACCTATTTTTGAACATAAATTCAACTTAGGAGTAGTCACATCAAATTGACGGTGAGTGACAAGTATTGAAAATTCAAACCTAGACCAAAGATTTAAATCCTAAACATGTTCCTGAGATCTATGGTCCACGTGAGCCTGGCATAGTTGATCGAATGATGTATGAAATGTTGAATATGGATCTCTATGGGGGTGAGAAGTGTCACCATCATGGGAGCCCAATACATAGATCAAATGATGTATGGGAAAAGTTTCTTCAAGTAACATATAATGTCATGTTGGTCTACACAAGGCCAATTTGGGTATCAACTTCTTGCATAGATAAAATGAGTCATTTACTATGCTCTAGGATCTATTAAAAAAATTTAGTCTTGATTTATATTTATTAGTTATCTATAGAATTTTCCCCCTAGGAATACAATTACCACAATCTCCAAGATTAGAATGAATTTTTATGTCAACATACAGCCACAATATCCATATGTTTAAATTTTTTAAAACAGTCAATTAAATTACAACAATATCAAACAAAATTAGACAAATGTTCCTTCAACCTATTACTATAGACCCATATATAAAATCATACCTATGTGCATGACTGTAAATGATTGTATCATTTTTATTCAACATGAGAAGCTAGTAAACATGAAAATCTTTCATCAAATGCATAATAAATAGTTTTATCTTATCTTCATTCTACTAAGTCTCTTACCTCTCATACAAATCATGTCATTCTTCAATTGAGATCTGCAAAGTCCTTGAATTCACAATATCCTTCCCTTTATTGATAGGTTTTAAAAATTAATATACAATCCAATTGCATACATATACATGCCTAGAGACCTTTATTCACTTCTAATAATTTTTCATCATGTGTGTCATTGTCCTTGATAATTAATTGAGAATCCAACCTATCAATTATGTTTAATTATCATTTCTAAATATTCTCAACCTACTATGTCAATTATACATATAAAAATATTATGATATATATTATATTTCAATTATATTTATTTAATAAATAAATAATTTATGTGTGTGTGGGGGTGGGGGGTAAGAGGTGTTATGTAAAGTGAAATAGTATAAATCAACAATTAAACCTACTATTTACTCCAAACCCATGATAATATCAAAATAAGTTCATATAAAATAATTGTGGGTGCAATCCTATCAAGATCTGAATCACCATGAAAATTATGCTTTATTCTATGATGACTTGAATTATTAATGTAAAGAGATAGCCTCTTATCACAGTCTCTACATCAAAATTATAACTCCATTGGTTTTGATCAGGGGCCATCTGTATTCGCTGATACAGAGCTCAATTCTAAGTGATCAGATTTTATCTTGGTGTTTTTTACAATGGTGCTAAAAAAATTAGAAGCCACCAAGAAGAATTTTGGGTTTAAAAATACGATAAGAATTTTAAGTGGACATATAATATGTTTGAAAAACACCATATATTCCAATGTGTATGCCTACTATTATACCACCACCACTTGTTTCTCCTAATAATTAATAATGTTACATCTTCAAAAAATGTGGATGAAACTCCACTTCTTGTGCAAGAGCCTAATAATTATTTCTAAATCATTACCATCAGTCCCAAAGTTCCATGATGATAATTTTACTTCTATTTATATATTTGAACTTCTATAATTTTCATTGTACTATGGTCTTGTAGTGGATTATTATAAATACAATCTATAAATGAAAAGTATATATATATATATATATATATATATATATATATATATATATATATATATATATATATATATATATAAGTGTTCTAAGGTAGACTGCTTATGCCTTCACATAACCATAATTTAGATAAGCACAAAAAATATTTTCCCAAGAGGTCTTTGAGTTACTAGGTATGATTTTGTGTCACTTATTTTAATTACTATTTTAGGGTCAAATTCATCTCCAAAAATTAGTTTGTAAGTTCAAGAAAGTGACTCACCCTCATAGGTATTTGAATTGGGGAATTAAATTATCCAAAAGGTTTTCTTGGGATGGGGGCTAAAAACTAAGGAGTTAAATCCCTATTAGACAATTTGATTATGTTACATTTTCAAAAAATGTGTTTGAAACTCTATTTATTATACAAGAGCCTATTATTTCTAAATCATTAACACATTGAATCTCTACATCAAAATTGTAACTCCCTTGGTTTTTATCAAGGAGCATCTATATTCACTAGATAATGAGCTTAGTTGTGGGTGATCAAGTTTTGTCTTGGTGATTGCAATGGATAAATTTCTTTTGTTACAATGGCACTACAAAATTAGAAGCAAACAAGAAGAATTTCGGGTTTAGAAATATGATAAAATTTTGAAATGGACATATATGTTCGAAAGACACCATTTATTCCAATGTGCATGCTTATTATCATACCACCACCACTTATTTCTCTTGATAATTAATAATGTTACATCTTCAAAAAATGTGGATAAAACTTCACTTATTATGCAAGGGCCTAATAATTATTTTTAAATCATTACCATCGGTTCCAAAGTTCTATGATGATAATTTTACTTCTATTTTCATATTTTAACTTCTATAATTTTTAGTGTACTATGGTCTTCTAGCATATTATTAATCATTTTCTAATTTTAATGATCCCCTTGATGTGATTCAAAACACATGGTAGGAGACCATTCAAGTATAATTTATTACAATGAGTCCATTGCTATTTCATTGCCCTAAATTATATGAATCTACATTTAGATACAATCTATAAATGGAAAGTCTATATATAAAAATACTATATATAGATTTATTAGAGTGTTATAAGGCAGACTATTTTTTCCTTCACATAACCATAATTTAGATAAGCACACAAAATCTTTTTCCAAGTGGTCTTTGAGTTACTAGATATGATTTTATGTCACTTATTTTAATTACCATTATGGGGTCGAATTCATCTCCAACTATTAGTTTGTAAGTTCAAGAAAGATGACTCCTCTCACAGGTATTTAAATTGGTGAATTAAATTACCTCAAAGGTATTCCTAGGGGGTCTAAAAATTAAGATGTCAAATCCCTATTAGATAATTTGCTTATGTTACATCTTCAAAAAATGTGGATAAAACTTCACTTATTATGCAAGAGCCTAATAATTATTTCTAAATCATTACCATCGGTTCCAAAGTTCCTTGATGATAATTTTACTTTTATTTCCATATTTTAACTTCTATTTCCATATTTTAACTTTTATAATTTTCATTATACTATGGTCTTGTAGTAGATTATTGAACATTTTCTAATTTTGATAATCCCCTAGATGTGATCCAAAACCCATAGTAGGAGACCCATCAAGTGTAATTTATTGTGACAAGTTTGTTGCTATTTTATTGCCCTAAATTATACAAATCTACATTTAAATACAATCTATAAATGGAAAGTCTATATATATAAATACTTATTAAAGTGTTCTAAGGTAAACTATGTATGCCCTCACATAGCCATAATTTAGATAAGCACACAAAATCCTTTCCCAAGAGGTATTTGAATTACTAGGTATGATTTTGTGTCACGTATTTTAATTACCATTTTGGGGATGAATTCATTTCCAAATATTAGTTTATAAGTTCAAGAAAGATGACTCCCCTTCACAGGTATTTGAATTGGTGAATTAAATTATCTCAAAGGTATTCTTGGGGCAGGGCTAAAAGTTAAGGAGTCAAGTCCATATTAGATAATTTCCTTATGTTACATATTCAAAAAATATGGATGAAACTCCACTTATTATGTAAGAGCCTATTGAATCTCTACGTCAAAATTACAAATCCTTTGGTTTCGATTAGGGGATATCTATATTCCCTAGATAAGAAGCTCAGTTGTGGTTGATAAAGTTTTATCTTGGTGATTGCAATGGATAAATTATTTTTGGTACAATGTCACTAAAAAAATTAGAATTGACCAAGAAGAATTTTGGGTTTAGAAATATTATAAAATTTTGAAGTGAACATATATGTTCGAAAGACACCATCTATTCCAATGTGCATGCCTACTATTATACCACCACCACTTATTTCTCCTAATAATTAATAATGTTATATCTTCAAAAAATGTGGATGAAACTCTACTTATTATGCAATATCCTAATAATTATTTCTAAATCATTACCATCGGTTCCAAAGTTCCATGATGATAATTTTACTTCTATTTTCATATTTGAACTTCCATAATTTTCATTGTACTATGGTCTTGTAGTAGATTATTAAACATTTTCTAATTCTAATGATTCTTGGATGTAATCAAAAACCCATGGTAGGGGACCCATCAAGTGTAATTTGTTATGATGAGTCTATTGCTACTTTATTGGAACATAGTTCCATAAATTCTATAAATCTACATTTCGATACAATCTATAAATGGAAAGTATATACATATAAATACTATATATGGACTTATTAAAATGTTTTAAGGTAGACTACATATTCTGTCACATAACCATAATTTAGATAAGTACACAAAATCCTTTCCCAAGAGGTCTTTGAGTTACTACGTATGATTTTGTGTCACTTATTTTAATTACCATTTTGGGGTCGAATTCATCTCCAAATATTAGTTTATAAGTTCAAGAAAGTTGAATCACCCTCATAGGTATTTGAATAAGTAAATTAAATTATCTCAAAGGTATTTATATGGGGGTTATAAATTAAGAAGTCAAATCCCTATTAGACAATTTTCTTATGTTACATATTCAAACAATGTGGATGAAACTCCACTTATTATGCAAGAGCCTATTAATTCTAAATCATCAACACATTAGATATCTATGTCTAAATTATAAATCCATTTATTTTGATCAGGGGCATCTATATTTTTTGGATAAGTAGCTCATTTGTGAGTGATTAGGTTTCGTCTTGGTCATTACAATGGATAAATTGATTTTTTTATAATGCCACTAAAAAAATAGAAGCGAACAAGAAGAATTTTGGGTTTAGCTATATGATAAAAATTTGAAATGGACATATATGTTTGAAAGACACCATTTATTCCAATGTGCATGCCTATTATTATACCACCACCACTTATTTCTCTTGATAATTAATAATGTTACATCTTCCAAAAATGTGGATGAAACTCCATTTATTATGCAAGAGACTAATAATTATTTCTAAATCATTACCATTGGTTACAATATTTCATGATGATAATTTTAATTCTAATTCCATATTTGAACTTCTATAATTTTCATTGTACTATGGTCTTGTAGCAGATTATTGAACATTTTCTAATTCTAATGATCCCCTAGATGTGATCCAAAACCCATGGTAGGAGATCCATTAAGTGTAATTTATTTTGATGAGTCTGTTGCTATTTTATTGTAATGAAATTTACTAAATTATACAAATCTACATTTAGATAAAACCTATAAATGGAAAGTCTATATATAAATACTATATATAGACTTATTAAAGTGTTATGAGGTAGACTACTTATGCCCCCACATAACCATAATTTAGATAAGCACACAAAATCCTTTCCCAACAGGTCTTTGAGTTACCAGGTATGATTTTGGGTCACTTATTTTAATTACTATTTTGGGGTCGAATTCATCTCCAAATATTAATTTTTTTGTTCAAGAAAGGTGACTTGCTCTCATAGGTATTTGAATTGGTGAATTAAATTATCTCAAAGGTATTCCTAGGGGGGCTAAAAATTAAGGAGTCAAATCCCTAATAGATAATTTGCTTATGTTACATATTCAAAAAATGTGGATGAAACTTCACTTATTATGCAAGAGCCTATTATTTCTAAATCCTTAGCACATTGAATCTCTACGTGATTCAACTCCCTTGGTTTTGATTAGGGGGCATTTGTATTCACTGGATAAAGAGCTCAATTTTGGGTGATCAAGAATTCTCTTGATGGTTTCAATGGATAAATTGATTTTGTTATAATGGTGCCTAAAAAATTAGAAGCAACCAAGAAGAAATTCAGGTTTAGAAATGTGATAAAAATTTGAAGTAGACATATATGTTTGAAAGATAACATCTATTCCAATGTACATGCTTAATAATATACCAGCACCACTTGTTTCTCCTAATAGTTAATAATGTTACATCTTCAAAAAATATGGATGAAACTCAACTTACTATATAAGATCCTAATAATTATTTTTAAATCATTACCATTGGTTCTAAAGTTCCATGATGATAATTTTACTTCTATTTCAATATTTGAACTTCTATAATTTTCATTGTACTATGGTCTTGTAGCAGATTATTGAACATTTTCTAAATCTGATAATCCCCTGGATGTGATCCAAAACCCATGGTAGGAGACCCATCAAGTGTAATTTGTTGCGATGAGTCCATTTCTATTTTATTGCCTTAAATTATATAAATCTACATTTAGATACAATCTAAAAATGAAAAGTCTATATATATAGACTTAGTAAAGTGTTCTGAGGTAGAATACTTATGCCCTCACATAATCATAATTTAGATAAACATATAAAATCTTTTTACAAGAGGTACTTAAGTTACTAGGTATGATTTTGTGTCACTTATTTTAATTACCATTTTGGGGTCAAATTCATCTCCAAATATTAATCTGTAAGTTTAATAAAGGTTACTTCCCCTCACAGGTATTTGAATTGGTGAATTAAATTATCTCAAAGGTATTCTTGAGGGGGGCTAAAAATTAAGGAGTCAAATCCTTATTAGACAATTTGATTATGTTACATCTTCAAAAAATGTGGATGAAACTCCACTTATTATGAAAGAGCCTATTATTTGTAAATCATTATCACATTGAATCTCTATGTCAAAATTGCAGCTCCCTTGGTTTTGATCAGGAGGCATCTGTATTCGCTAGATAAGGAGTTTAGTTGTGGGTGATTAGGTTTTATCTTGGTGATTTTAATGGATAAATTGTTTTTGTTACAATGGTAATAAACAAATTAGAAGCGACCAAGAAGAATTTCAGGTTTAGAAATATGATAAAAATTTGAAGTGGATATATATATGGTTGAAACTCTACTTATTATGCAAGAGCCTAATAATTATTTCTAAATAATTACCATTAGTTCCAAAGCTCCATGATGATAATTTTACTTATATTTTCATATTTTAACTTCTATATTTTTTTATTGTACTATGGTCTTGTAGAAGATTATTGATTATTTTTTAATTCTGATGATCCCCTGGATGTGATCCAAAACGCATGGTAGGAGACCCATCAAGTGTAATTTATTGTAACAAGTCTATTGCTTTTTTATTGGAATGAAATTACCTAAAGTATACAAATTTACATTTAGATACAATGTATAAATATAAAGTATATATATAGAAATATTACATATAGATTTACTAAAGTTTTCTGAGGTAGACTACTTATGCCCTCACATAACCATAATTTAGATAAGCACACAAAATCCTTTCCCAAGATGTCTTTGAGTTAATAGGTATGATTTTGTGTCACTTATTTTAATTACTATTTTGGGATCGGATTTATCTCCAAATATTATTTTGTAAGTTCAAGAAAGGTGACTCACCCTCGTAGGTATTTTAATTGGTGAGTTAAATTATCTCAAAGGTATTCCTAGGGAGGCTAAAAATTAAGGAGTCAAATCCCTATTAGAAAATTTACTTATGTTTCATCTTCAAAAAATGTAGATGAAACTCCACTTATTATTCAATAGCTATTATTTCTAAATCATTACCATTGTTTCCAAAGTTTCATGATGATACTTTTACTTCTATAAACTTTTAAATTAATAATTATATAATAAAAAATTCTCGTACGCTTAAAAATTAGGGTTAATTTTATCTTTTTATATTTCATTATTTTCTATTATTTTTTCTCTCTCCATTTTGAAGGCCAAAAAATTTATTTTATCGATTAAACTTAGGTGAATTGTGGCATTAGTGGTGGAAGCATTGACACCATTTTTCACTATCATTTATAAAAGTGCTTCTTATCAGGTATTTGATATATGTAATGCATTATTTTAATATATATTTCATATCTCATTATATTTAATGGTAGAGATAATGAAATGGTGGAGATAATGAAACATATTTAGTATCTCAGTAATCCCTATTTAAAGACAATTTGCTTATGTTACATCTTAAAAACAATGTGGAGGAAACTCCACTTATTATGTAAGAGCCTATTATTTCTAAATCATTACCATCATTTATAAAGTTCCATGATGATACTTTTACTTCTATAAAATTTTAAATTATTATATAATTAAAAATTCCCATGCACTTCAAAATTAGGGTTAAGTTTATCTTTTCTCTTTCCATTACTTTCTCAGTTTTTCTCTCCCTTTTGAACGCTGAAAAATATTACTTTATTGACTGAACTTAGGTGAACTGTGGCATTAGTGGTGGAAGTGTTGACCCCATTTTTTACTATCATTTTTGTAGGTGTTTCTTGTCAGGTATTTAATCTATGTAATGTATTGTTTTACTGCATATTTAGTATCTCAGTAGATTTAATGGTCGAGATAATGAAATGGCCAAGATAATGAAATATATTTAATATGTTAGTAGGTTTAATACGATTATATTGAAAAATTTATGTTTAGTTTTACTAGTATAATGAATATACTTATACTTTGTGTACATGACTTCTTTAGGCTTAGATAAGACAACCACTATAAAGATAATGGGATGAGTGGTATAATGATTTAGTTGGTTAGGATGATGAAAATGAGGGATTTGAATGGGAAGGGATGGAATAACTAGTTGGTTAGGTTGAGGTATAAGAGCAAGGTCTTGAGTGCCATATGGAAGAGGGTGTTCATGGTGATACCAAAAAATATCACCTACATGATACTACTCATTTGAACTAGTAAACTAGGAATATATGGAGTTATAATAACCCTCAAAATGGATAAGGACAAGGTAACAAAGTTCTTGGTAATTAGTAGGTTTAGGAGAATTGAAAAGGTTGCCAATTGAAAAACCTTGGGATTTAGTTGAATCTATTGGGTTGGATATGACTAATCAATTTCATCCTAAAACAAAATGAGATATGATGAGGCTAGAATCTAGGATAAACAATAGAAAGGGGGAGGCTCGAATCTAGATGTATGGAGGTTATAGGCTTGGTGTGCTATGATGAAAATGGGTCTCACTATTGAGGATTATATTGGGTATTTCTACTTGTAAGTAATGTTAATATTTTCAATGATATGGTTTTGGATGGGAGTAGAATGGAAAATTTATATTTTATGTTTTGAGTTAATGTCTCATCACATGTTGTTTGTTGGCATGGGAACATGTACTCTAGAGAAATCTCCTACTCTATGGAGATTAGCTTGTTCAAGAAGCATCATCCAAGAGTGAGGTAAACTTGTTAGGATTTTTAAGTGTGCTTTCTTGTTTCAATTTGGTTTATGAAAATTTAATTTCTATTTTGAAAGGTTGAAATCAAATGTTAAACTTGTTTTTATTTGGATAAGATTTTTGAGTTTTGCTTGTTTTGAGTTTTCGATAAGGATTTGAAAATTGAAAAAAACAACACTAATTACTAAAATAAAAGTGATTGGAAATAAAATAAATGAAATCTAATTTTATTTTTTTATTATTTTCTTGATATTTTATAAATGCAATACAAGTTAGTATTAAAAATTCAACTAATAATGGAGCTTCTAATTTTTAACATTTCCTTTGTTTTTGAGAATGTAAAATTTCACCTACATGCACTATAATGGATTTATTTATTTATTTTTATTTTCACTTCAATTAAAATTAAAACATAATTAAATTTTTAATCTTGACTATAAAAATGTGAAACTAGATCTAAAATATAGATTTTGTGTGCAAATACAATCTCTAAGTTTTCAAGATCTAGTCTATCTATACAAGATAATATGCTAGTTATTTGGTATTTTTATTGTTTTGTATGTAACTAAATTATATGTGAATAGATTAATGAAAATATAAAATTATTATTTATAAATTATAATTACTTTTTTTTATTGTGCAAATAAGTAAACAAATTTTCTGTGTAAACTTTCTTTTGGTTTCCTAGTTTTTGTGCATGTAAGTTTGTTAGTGTTTTTTAATGTATGTGAATGTGTACTATGAAAAATTAAATAAAATTGTGTTGATTGGTTGTATATAATATTCTTAGAATTCTCCACTTGTATTAATTTCTTCAAAGTTTACACTAGTTTTTGTAGCTCAAAAACTCCCCCTTCTTTACAAATCATAATGCTCCTTTTATAGATTTCAAGGAAGCATGTTGGTCAGTTGTATCAAATTACAAGTGTAAAAAATGTAAAGGATAACTGTCCTTTTTAATTTTTTTATAAAATTACACTAAAATTTATAAAAATATTGACCCTTAGGAAATGTGCATATAAATAGGCCCTACCTTTACCAAAGAATATTCCACTTTCAAAATTTACAATATTCCCATAAAAGAGAATATTCTTAACTACTTGGTGGACCCTGTGCTGATGAGGATCCTTGGTTCTATTGATGTCAAATACTCATTTCCCTTTAATATTATTCATCAACCAACTTCAAATTGATATCTAGTTCAATGAGGATCTCATCTTCTTATTCTACCAAATCGTCTACGTCCCTGTCGTTTCTCTCTAAAGCCTCCTTAATGCATCTTACTTCATCTATATTTATTTATATACTGAGGATCATATCCATGATTCTATTGTTGTCACCTCTATAATTGCCTTGGATTTTTATCCTTACTTCCATCATGATGAAATTGGTCATATGTTTTAACTCAACATCCACTATGATGCCCATGGAGCTAAGTTTTGTAAGTCCAATAATCATAGTCCCCAAAAATCATTCAATTATATCAATAAATTTTTTATCATCTTTGAGGAGTCTCTCCAAGCACTTGGACCATGTGCTCAAACTCTTGATTTTATTTGAAATCAACCTCAAGATGGTATTGAGATGAGCAAGATTGATAGTCTTGAAACCATGGATTTTATCTCTTGTCAAGACATTAATCAACTCTTTCATCTTGTCCTTGGAACTATGACATTAGGTGATTAAGCCCTTAGATACTACATCGTATTAGTTTAGTTCACTCTATATTACCTTTGTTGACTTCAGAGAGTCAAACATGTCCTGAAATGATCCTTCAAACTTGTCAATCATTTCATTAGGAATTGATAAAACTGCCTGCTTCTTCAAATCCTTCTTCCCCTTCTATAGGTTCTTTATTCATTGTTGTAAGCCTTTGATGCTAGTTTGTAATTGGGTTGATTGGGATTTAACTAACCCAAATATATATTATTCATGTATGGGGTCCTCATTGGTCTTTGGCTCCCAACTAGAGTCAATCCAACAAATGGCTCTACCCTATAAAAAGTGAATTTCTCTCCACCCACCATAGCTTTCTTTGTTTTTACTATTTCCAATCTAGCAATGGTTAGATAAAATTGGACACTTACTAATTAGTGTGCTATTTTTTTATGCTTTTGTATTTTCATTTGGGTGCTACTTGGAGATCTAGAAGCAACCATTTGTCTTTCCTTCTCTTCCTTTTATAGATCCACTATCTATGTCTTAAGCTCCTCATGAACTATGATGTTGACAGATTTTGTTATGACCCATTGATGATGTAAAGTTTGGATCTTTTTTAAATTTCCATATATGAACTATTTAGGAATGGTTGGACCATGAATTATATTCTCATCACTGAGCAAATTAACTTTCCACTTCCAAAATTTACAATGTTTGCATAAAAGAGAATATTCTTAACTACTTGGTGGACCTTATGTTGATGAGGATCCTTGGTTATGTTGAAGTAAAATCCTCATTTCCATTTGATTTTTTTCATCAACCAACTTCAAATTGATAGTTGGCTCAAGGAGGAGCTCATCTTCTTGATCTACCAAATTATCTAGGTCCCTGTCATTTCTCTCTAAAGCCTCCTTAATGCTTCTTGCCTTTGTTATCTTTCTTTCTATAGTTAGAATCATATCCATGATCCTAATGTTTTCACCTCTAGAAATAGCTTGGATTTTTATACTTACCTCCTTCATGATGAAAGTGGTCCTATGTTTGAACTCATCATCCACTATGATTCCCATGGAGTTGAGTTTTGTAGGTCCAACAATCATTGTCCCCAAGAATCGTTCAATTCTATAAAAAAAAAAATCATATTTGAGAAGTCTCTCTAAGAACTTGGACCATGTGCTCAAACTATTGATTTTATCTAAAATTAACCCTAGTATGGTATTGATATGAACAAGATTGATAGTCTTGAAACTAAGGGTTTTATCTCCTATCAAGACGTTAATAAGCTCTTTCATCTTGTCCTTAGAAATATACCATTGGGTGATTAATCCCTTGACTACTACATCCTATTGGTTTATTTCTATCTATCTTAACTTTATTAACTTTAGAGAGGCAAACATGTCCTAAAATGATTCTTCAAACTTGTCAATCATTGCATCCAGAACTGATAAAATTGCCTACTTCTCTAAATCCTCCTCCTTCTATAGGTTCTTTATTTGTTGTTATAGGCCTTTGATTCTAGTTTTTAATTGGGTTGATTGGGATTCAAATAACCCAAGTATATCCTCTTCATGGATGGGGTCCTCACCTAGTCATAGGATCCTAATTGAAGTCAAGCCAACAAATGGCTCTACCCTCTGAAAAGTGAATTTCTCTCCACCCATTATAGCTTTCTTTATTATTACTCTTTCCAATCCAGTAGTAGTTAGATCAAATTGGACACTTACTGAAGAGTGTGTTATTTTGTAAGGCTCTATAATTTTCATTTGGATACTACCTAAATATCCAAGAGAAATAATTTGTCTTTCCTTCTCTTCCTTTTGTAGAGACACTATCCAAGGATTAAGATCCTAATGAACTATGATTTTGATAGATTTGTGATGGCCCATTGATGGCATAGAGTTTGGATATTTTATAACTTTATATAAACAAACCATTCAAGAATGGTTAGACCATGAATTAGATTCTCATCATTGAAAAAATTAACCTCACTCATAGGATGAGTGAAGGTTATTTTAGGCTTATTGGTTCCTATAGGGACCACAGCTAGCTCAACCTTTCTCTTTTGAGGGGAAACAACTAAAACTAAGTCCAAAGTTATCTCCTTAACCTTTCCCTTTCTTGTTTCCTCAACTTGGGGTTGATGTTCTTCTTTTTTCACTTGAGGTTCTTCTTCCTACACCTCTTCTTCATCTGAACTATAAGCACTTACCAATGCTTCCAAGACATCTTCCACTATTTCCATAGGATGTAATGCAATCATGTCAATGTATTCATTTGGAGACTCTAGATTTTTAGGTTGGGTAGAAGATGATATCCCTTCAATATATATTTATTTAATCCTCTCTTTTCCTAGTCCTCGAGCCATTTATGCCTCTATATGCTATAGTTTTACCTGTGGTTGTTCTGAAAGAGGCCTAGATGATGGTCCAGGTAGTAGATGATATTGTAGAGGTCCCATCTACCATATTTCACGAGGTATATTCTCATCAATCTATCCTCTATGTCGATGCTAAATTTTTTCAACCTCACCAATACTATTGTGAAAGATGCAACCTTAGTATACATTGAGTCATAGACTCTTGGCCAATGTTCATATCTTAGATTTATTTGTTTGGAATTTAGATGCTTCCCAACCCTATCAATAGGATCCCACTATCTTAATTCATCATGTTGTAAATTGAAAGATGCTCTATGTTTAGCATCATCTTCAATGTTGTTCCAATATTGAAAGATGGTTCTGCCCATAACCAAAGGTGGAGGATGAAAGAATCATTTCCTTTTGCTTCTATAAATCCCATTTATACCATTGCATATTTGAAATGCAACTTCCTACTCAACCTATTTATTTGGGACATGGATTGGTAGCCTAAGTGGGGTGCGTTATGTTCCTTCAATCCTAATGACTGTGTAGTATATATAAAAGTAGATATCCTCGATGGATTGAATAGAATTTTTTGTCGATGGGATGAGTCTTGGCATTGGGCTTCCTATTGTAGCCTCAAACAAGGTAGGGTAGATGCAATCATAGATAAACTAAATATGATCCTTGTATTTGAAGATATGTAAATTTAAATAGAACTGAGACACTATTTGTGTCTTTTTAGGTGACCATCCCCTAAAGTTGGGGATCTCAATTATGACAAGTAGGACTTTTAAGAGATAAGACATCATTTATAATTTTTTCCTAGACCCCTTTTTTACTGTGAATATCTACCTATAAAAACACGTAATAATCACCTCACCAATGGGAGGGGTGATCTCTTTCTCAATCATAAATTATACTAGGGCACTCACATGTTGTCAATGTAAGTGGTAGTGGGGTTTCCACACAGGCTGTTCATCAAGGTCATTATCATTCTAATTCCAAGTTCAAATTGGTTGATGGGAATGTTTCCACTAAGGTTAGAAAACACCTAGTTCCTAGAGTATAACCATGAGGTGAGGATGGTTTTGAGATAATTTTACTTAGCCCATTCATTAAGTGTGGGTACATCTACTCTGGGTTTGGGTAACTTTTAATAGATCTGAAAAGTAATGAAAGACATATAAGTAATACATTTTTTAGTAAATTCATGGATCAACATTCCCTTTTCAATTTTACACTCTTTAAAAATAGGGATGACATATTTATAGTGGAGTACCTCTAGTTTTGCTGCAACATGGTGAAGGTTCATCATCTATGCTAAAACTAGGTCATAATATCTTGTCTTGAAGGCTATAATCTTCTCATCCTCCTTCATTATCGGTTATAGATATTCAATTATCCAAAAGAGTTTGGACCAATTATTGTCTTTAGTGTTCAATGCTACAACACCTAATATTGTGTCCTTAAAGACCCTTCCTTCTGAGTCCATGGTTAAGTAGCATTTTGTGTTCTCCCTATGATGTTTTTGAGCCACCATGACTGTGAATTTATAAATTGCTCACTAGTGATCTACAATTTGCCTTTGGGATAGTTTGCACTTGCTCAAACAATAATTAGACTATCTGAGGCTTGACTATAATCAAATTAAGGTTTTTATAGACATTAGGGTTTTTTTAAAAGTCCTTTCAAGCTTTAATAGGGATGGATTTTTCACTTAAGTGAATTCATGCCTTGGATTTAATTTGGTCCTTGGAATTTATACCTTTAACATTCTCAAGCCCATAAAAGCTATGCCTTTGTCTATTTATGCCTAGGTGGCATCTTCATAGTAGCTCTATGGCATCCATGTGGGCTTTTTCATGGAACTTTTTCCATTTAATATTTGAAAACCATGTTTAGTCTCACTCTGTTGGATCATTTTACCATGATCAATGTGAGTCATTTATCCCAATCCTATGATTCACACACCATTGGCTATCCATTATATCGAACCTTGTAGTTATGCCACTTACTAATCCTATAGGATTTCTAAGTTTTACATCTCTGGTAGTCTCACAATGACCATGTTTCTACCATGTGGTAGCTCTGTGCTTGCTTGAAGGTTTTATCAGATAATCCATAGTGATCTCACTCCATTTGATCATCTTGTCTCAACTGGGTGTGAGTCATTGATCCTAAAAAGGTGCATGAATTTTAAGTTAACATGGGACCATGTACAAAACTTAGGTTAAATACTTTATTCTAAGTTTTTATTTTATGATAATAAACACAAAATAAACTTGGGACTAAAGTATCTATGCTAAGTTTAGACCAAAATAAAAGGGAACCCATCAAATGATATGAGATATACCATAAGTCTTTAGCATGGTTGAAAGGTATCTCCTAGGAGATACCTTGAAGTTATTACAAGGGCATTCAAAATATCACCAAGTAGTGCTTTCCATGTAAAGGACAATTTCACTTATTTATTGAAGGATACATCCACTCTTGTCTTTATTTGAAATTATATTATAGGAGATACCTTGAAGGGAAAATACACTCTTGTCCATGTTTGAAAGGTATATCCTAGGATATACATTGAAGGTATTATGGGGGCCTTGAAAATATCACCTGATAGTGCCTTTTGTATAAAGGAAAATTCCACTTGTTCCTTGAAGGAGAAATACACTCTTGTGCCTATTTGAAAGGTATCTCTTATGAGATACCTTAAAGGGGAAATACAATATTGTGTATGTTTTAAATGTATCTATTAAGAGATACCTTGAAAGTATTATAAAGGCCTTAAAAATATCACCTAGTAGTGCCTTCCATGTAAAGGAAAATTCCACTTGTTCCTTGAAGGAGAAATCCACTCTTGTACTTATCTGAAAGGTATCTCCTATGAGATATCTTGAAGGGGAAACCCACTCCTGTTCATGTTTGAAAGGTATCTCCTAGGAGATACCTTAAAGGTATTACAAGGGCCTTCAAAACATCACCCAGTAGTGCCTTCCATGTAAAGGAAAATTGTACTTGTTCCTTGAAGGAAAAATCTACTCTTATCCTTGTTTGAAATATATCTCCTAGGAGATACCTTGAAGGGGAAATCTAATCATGTGCATGTTTAAAACTTATCTCATACGAGATACATTATAGGTATTATAGGGGCCTTCAAAATATCACCTAGTAGTGCCTTCCATGTAAAGTAAATTACATTTGTTCCTTAAAGGATAAATACACTCTTGTGCCTATCTAAAAGGTATCTCCTAAGAGATACCTTGAAGGGGAAATCCATTCTTGTGTATGTTTGAAAGGTATCTCCTAAGAGACACTTTGAAGGTATTACAAAGGCCTTCAAATTATCACCCAGTAGTGCCTTTCATGTAAATGAAAATTCCACTTGTTCCTTGAAGGAGAAATCCACTCTTGTACATGTTTGAAAAGTATCTTCTAGGAAATACCTCGAAGGGGAAATCCACAACTGTGAATGTTTGAAAGGTATATCATAGGAGATACCTTGAAGGTATTATAAGGGCCTTCAAAATATCACCTAGTAGTGCCTACCATAGAAAGGAAAATTATACTTGTTCTTTGAAGGAAAAATTCACTCTTGTCCCTATTTGAAATAAATATCCTAGGAGATACCTTGAAGGGGAAATATACTCTTGTTCCTGTTTTAAATGTATCTAATAAGAGATACATTAAAGGTATTATAGGGGCCTTCAAAATATCACCTAGTAGTGCCTTCCATGTAAAGGAAATTCCACTTGTTCTTTGAAGGAGAAATACACTCTTATGCCTGTCTAGGGGAAATCCACTCTTGTGCATGTTTGAAAGGTATATCATAAGAGATAACTTAAAGGTATTACATAGACATTCAAATTATCACCCACTAGTGACTTCCATGTAAAGGAAAATTCCACTTATTTTTTGAAGGAGAAATCCACTCTTGTACCTATTTAAAAGGTATTTCTTAGGAGACAACTTGAAGGGAAAATCCACTTTGTCCAAGTTTGAAAGTGTTATAGGCTTAATTTTCAGACTTTGAGAGGGTTATTTATGTCAGGGGATCTAGCTCTACCAATTAGAGCACATATGATTACTTCTCATATTAGCAATTAAACACGGAATTATACCAGAATGATAAAGTAGCTAGAAACTTGAGACAACAAAGAATTTGAGAGACAATACACACTCTTGTATTAAATATTAATAGAAAAAAATACAATAAGGAAGATGCCACTTCTTCCTCCACCTCAAAGGCTTGCCACACATCAAGACCTTCTTCCCTCTCTCTCTTGCTCAACACAACAACTCTAAACCCTGAGTTGCTATCCCTCCTTGAATGCTTCAGCTGATCTCCTTGACCTTACACCTGTAGATCTCCTTGACCTTGCTAGCTTCAATGCTTTTTTACTTGCCTTCTTGATAATTACAATACATTCCTTATGGGTCTTTAAATAGGATCCCATGCTTACAAAAATAGAACTCAAGTTACAATAATTAGACACGCAGCTTGTGACTATAATTAGTTGTTTGACATGCAAACACTCGCTTCACTTAACTGACTGTTCGTCAATAGCAGTTCTAGAAATACACAGGTGACCGATGCCGGTCCCTGCTTGTCTGGTGCTGCTGACATCGGCCGACTCCCTACCGTCGCCAATCTCCTTCTCCACTGCATCTGATCGACGTCGATCATACTGCCGACGCTGGTGGTTCTGGTTCTTCAGCATCCTTTTCTTGTGTCTACAAATAGTTGAAGCTTTTAGCTCCACACCTTAACAATATCCCACTTGGAGATAAACAAATGCAACTTGTACCTGTACCTTTACACCATCTATTTGTTCCTTAGGCTCTGTATCCTTCTTCAACGTCACTCTTGAAGATCAACCACCACGCAAACCTGTGATGCTATACATGTGTCTTATGCCAAAAGAATTTTGCTGCTCCCAAATTCTTCATGACATACTTCTGAACCAACTCTACCTTTAGCTCAAAAAACTCCCTGTATATGAAACCCTACAACAAGTAACACAATATAGTAACAGGATAATGTAGCTAATATTATCCAACCTAGTAAAGATAAAATACAATGGTCAAACCTCCATTGTCCTGCAGCCTACTCAAGACCATATACCATAGCCTTCTGTCTCATGTGTCCATCCACTCTCTTCTCTAAAATGAGAATCCATCCCTCTATCCAGTGCTTACTTCCAGCTGACAACACTACCAACAAATACCTATTTGGTTCCCCAAGGACTCACACTCCTCATCCATGCCAAGCTCCCACTATTTTTGGATTCTACCTGTATTGCTTCTTCCATCTTCCTAGTTCATGACTATCAATAAGAAATATAAAGAAGGTGAACAATGAATATGAGGTTCACATACCTTTCTAGACCTCCACATGGGTGTTTGAGACTTATTGATTCACCCAACATCCATTCCAGTGACGGATCTCGGCCATCTCCTAGTCTGCTCCTGACTGATGTCGATTCCCTGCACTGACCCTGACTACCAACGTCATTTCCCTGGCTGACGCTGGTGTCCCTCCTACCGACGTCAGTCCTTATGACTGATGTTAGACTTTTCCTGCCCAACCTACCGACCCTACTGGTCTGCACATGACCGATGTCGGTATCTGGATGACTGACGTAGGTGCCAAGTGACTGACATCAGTGTTTGTGTGTTCATGTAAGTGATGAAATTTTCATCCGTGAGCTCTTCTTGGATCAAACCTCTATCCATGCTGCCCTGCTCAGATTTATTCAGCCCTTATGACTGATCTCTGTCCTTCATCTCCTCCATAAACACCAAGGCTTCTTTGTTCCTGTCAAAAGCATCAAATTTCCTCTTTCTGCAATGAACTCTATCTATGCTTTCCAAATTTGAACACATACCTTTTGAATAAAGAACTTCCATTCCCTTCTTATTCATGTGACCAAGCCTATTAGACCACATCTTCGAATCTACACCAGAAGTAGAATCAGTAATACAAGTAGGTAGATAAAGAGTACCTACTTTCTTACCTCTTTCTAGAACAAGTGCTCCCTTGGTAACCTTCCAAGAATCTGTTGTGAGGGTTATTGTGCATCCCTCATCTCCCAACCTTCCTACAGAAATCAGACTCTGCTTCAGAATTGGAACATGCATGACCTCTTTCAACACCCATGTGTTGTCAATCTACAATCTCAGCTACACTTTCCCTTTGCCAACTATCTGACAAGGCGTACCATCCCCTAAATAGAGCACTCCAAAGTCTCCCTGTTCATACTCATAGAACAAATCTCTGTTTGGGGATGCATGAAAAGATGAACTAGAATCTAAAATCCATGATCCTACCTGACTATCTGAAGAAAGTATGAGAGCATCCTATACCACAATATTTGCATCCTTTGCTTCTTCAATACCTACATGTTGATTCTATTTATCTCTCAACCAACACTCCTTCTTTGTATGTCCTTTCTTTCCACAAAACTAGCAGGTAATACCTTTGGACTCAGGTCTCCTTCCCGACCTTGATTTCCCTTGCTCAACCTTCTCCCTTTGCCATCCCCTGCTTTCTGCACTTAGAGCATTCCCTGATGATTCACCTGTGCTTCTCCTGCGTATTTCTTCATTCAAGATCACACTCAAAACATCATCAACTTTTAAGATTTTAGAAGCAGATGCAGAATTACTTACTGCCATAACCAAACCATCCCAACTTTTAGGCAAAGAACATAAAATCAAGAGAGCCTTTACCTCATCATCAAAAACAATATTGACTGAAGCTAGTTGGTTTACCAAACCATGGAAATCACTGAGATGAGTATGTACCAATCCACCTTCCTGCATTTGCAAAGTAAATAGCTGCTTCATAAGATATACCTTATTAGAAGCTGAGGGCTTTTCGTATAAATTCGCCAAGGACTTTATCAACTCCTTCGTTGTCTTGCACTGTGATAAGCTGGAAATCACAGATGATGCAAGGCTCAACCTTATGGAACCTAGAGCCTTCCGATCAAGAACGTTCCATTGTTCATCCTTCATATATGTGGGCTTGCATGCAACCCCACCCAATGGTAAGTACAAATCCTTCTGATACAGATAGTCCTCAATCTGCATCCTCCAATGTTGATAATTCTTGCCGTTAAACTTCTCCATTCATAACCTACTTTCTTTTGGCATTGCTAAACTCCCACTCAATCAAAAAACCTTGTGAATGACCTGTAATCAAAAAACAATACCCTGCTTCTTGCAAACCGTAGCTCTGATACCACTTGTCAGGGGATCTGGCTCTACCAATTAGAGCACATATGATTACTTCTCGTATTAGCAATTAAACATGGAATTATACCAGAATGATAAAGTAGCTAGAAACTTGAGACAACAAAGAATTTGAGAGACAATACACACTCTTGTATTAAATATTACTAGAAGAAAATACAATAAGGAAGATGCCACTTCTTCCTCCACCTCAAAGGCTTGCCACACCTCAAGACCTTCTTCCCTCTCTCTCTTGCTTAACACAAGAACTCTAAAGCCTGAGTTGCTATCCCTCCTTGAATGCGTTAGCTGATCTCCTTGACCTTACACCTGTAGATCTCCTTGACCTTGCTAGCTTCAATGCTTTTTTACTTGCCTTCTTGATAATTACAATACATGCCTTATGGGTCTTTAAATAGGATCCCATGCTTACAAAAATAAAACTCAAGTTACAATAATTAGACACGTAGCTCGTGACTATAATTAGTCGTTTGACATGCAAACACTCGCTTCACTTAACTGACTGTTCGTCAACAGTAGTTCTAGAAATACACAGGTGACCGACGCTGATCCTTGCTTGTCTGGTGCTACCGACGTCAGCCGACTCCCTGCCATCGCTGGTCTCCTTCTCCACTGCACCTGACTGACGTCAGTCATACTGCCGACGTTGGTGGCTCTGGTTCTTCAGCATCCTTTTCTTGTGTCTACAAACAATTGAAGCTTTTAGCTCCACACCTTAACAATTTAGGCTCTCTCCAACTAAGCTTATAATATTGGGACAACCCTAGGCCATGGGTGACCTATGTTGGGGCTAAGCCTCTGGAGTAGGCTATCTTCCTCCTTGATGCTCATCTAAGAATAATGCTAAACTAATGCTTCATGGGGAAAGAGAATATTGTTGATGCATGTTTTACGCACACTACAATCAAATGAGGTAGCCTCTAACATTTTAGGGTCTAAATGGAGTTAAAATCCACTATAGGGAATGATATATAGCTATGAAATTTATTTCAACCTATTAATAGAATAGGGGTAAGGCATGCAGATTGTTGAAAATGTTTTTAGGATGGAGGTGTGGCCTTATAATAGAGTGGATCTCTACATGAGTTGGATGGGTGGCCATTTTATAATATAGAGTGGGTAAATATTAATAAAAAACTAAAAAATAAGGGTAAGGTAGGGTAGAAAAGAAGGCTTTGTGGTTCTTAGGAATCACTTCCCTAGTTAGTTTATGAATAAACCTATGCATTATAAAACTTATGCTTGTTACTAGAAATAATAACACACATATAGTTAGACACAGCTAAGAAGTCTAGGGAAATAAAGATGTAGGGAATTCACAAGCCTCAAAAAAAGGTTGTTCCTTTTAGGGTAGCTATTGCACACCCTTAATTAGGAGATTATGGATCAAGCAAATGAATTATCTAAGGTAGTTGTTTCACACACATAGAAAACTAAACTAAAGAAGGCACAAATACACATTGAAAAATATGATTCAATTAACTTGACTAAATCAATCAATATATTCACTAATCTTTCAATAGTTATTACACATCTAGGATCAGTATATTAACCAAGAAATCAAGAATCTATTCATAGATATAACACACTAAATATTATTGAAACATATAACCATGGAAATAATAACTAATCTCATGAAATTGGAAAGAAAAGACTCAAAAAACTTTGTTGATGATCAAAATTATTTCATTGATATGTATTCCAAAATATTCTTACCAAAAAACTAAGTCAGGTTACAATTATATATATTTACTTGTGGAAGGGGTCACCTCATCCTCCAAGTTCATGCAAGGTGGTTACATGTGTCGGTTAGAATATATAGTTATAATGGTGGTCTAAACCATATAAGAAAAAACTAAAAGTTAAAATAAATAAATTGACTTTTCTAAAATTATGAAATGTGTGCATGTACATAAAATATAAAGTTATTTTTCACAATTAGCCACTAAAAATCTAAGTACAATTATCATTACAAAATTGTACATGTTTAAAATCTCAACCTATCAAGGATTCATCATTTGTAGCACTACATGCAAATTGGTTGGCATAGAAGTTGAAGTGGTAGTTGAATATGTGGTCTCACTATCAGAAGCCTACTTCTTCTTTGCTTCATTATCTTCATAAACATTTTTTTCCACTCCATGTTTTTTTGTATCATGTCTAAGTTTAGAAGTGATGGCTGATGAATTCATTTGGTCTATCCAAGGAGCCTCATAGGCTCATCCTTAGTTATTTGAAATTTAATTTAAAATATTTCTACTTCAGTGAAATTTTTCTAAGCCTTGCTTAATTCAGGCTCAATTTATTTGAGTGTTTAAACTTGTAATCTCTACTTAAAATCATTGGTTTCTTCCTAGATAAGCTTGTCAAAATTAATCTTTCTAATAAACTTACCATCAAAGTCCTTAACCTTGGATAAATTTAATTCATGTAAATTTTGAATAATATGAGCCTCATGCACCTGATATTTGGGGATCAAAGCCCTAACATTTTTTAACCAATCCTTCACCTCCTCCTATTGAATGACTACTATATTTAAGGCATTAGATGCCTCTAATGTAGTCATAAGGTCAAGATGATTATATAAAGATTTCTTATATAGAAAACTAGCTTATTTAGTTTCACATCATCATATCTCAAAGAATTAAATAATTGATTGGCCATATTCACATGAGGGGCCATCTCAGCCTTCATAAACTTCATGGCTTCCAAGGAGTTATAGCATCTAGAAGCTGCCTTCTAAACTTTAGCTTCTATGCTAGCATGAATATGCACTATCTTAGCCTTCTTCTTCAGTTGATCCACTTAGGTCTCTAATACGTGCACTTCTACCTCAATCTCCTATTGCAATAACTTTTTTCCTTTATGAATTATAACTATGGAATCCTTGTGTGCTTGTGTCAAGTCTACTAGATTTTCCTCATATAAAGATTGTCCTAGTTGTCTGTTCTACCTCTTGATGAGGGAGAACACTTCTTACCTTTCTTCAAGGATGATATAGGTTCTTTTATCATTTTCTAATTTCCTCTTTTTCACCCTTTGAATACTTCCAATTAGAGGATCAAACAAAGTAGAAATAGAGGGAAGCTCATTAATTTTGAAGTTTGGCAATTGAGAAGCCTTGTTCCTCAAATACAATACCCATGGAGGAATGTTTAGCTGGGATGCATTAGAGTTTTTGAAAACAACCTCTTCCTTTGCATCCTCTTGAAACTCATATTTTTTCTTGTGGGCCTTGGTTAGGACATCAGATAAGGAAGGCCATATGATTTTAGACCAATTTACTCCTCCAAATTGAGGAAGTGGATGGATCATGATTATTTGGGGCTTGTCCTTCCTTCCCCTACCAATAATTATCATTATGGTCTCCTCTATGAAAGTGGTAGATGGTCATGGAAGGGTGATTTGATTGGAGTGGACATGGAGTTTTGAGGTGGCCAATGCAATTTGTACCTTCCTAGACACTTTCTTTATTTTGAGGGCTCCAATAGTGGAGGTGATAGTAGGAATATAAGGGGTCTACATGGTGGGTGGGATGGACGTGGAGATGGAGGGGTTAGATGTGGGAATTTACATAGAGGTAACTTTCCCAAAGATGGGTACATAAAATAGAGGAAAACTAACAAAAGATTGATTACATAGAAAAGTAAGCTCCACATACTCTATTTGGAAGCTCATAGCTTTAGATGTTTCCAGCTCAAATTCTTCATTTGAATCATCCTCAATATCCTTGATGATCACCTCATATCCCCTAGCTAGTTCTAATAGTGGAGGTTGAGTGGGTAAACCTTCTAATGTCCCCACTATAGGATTGCCCGTAGGAGTCCTAAGCTTTCTCTTATAGACCAAGGGGGTTTTTAATTGTGTGGGGGAGTACTAAGGTGATCATGTTTCTAATTATGGAGTTTCTATCCCAATGGATGTAATAGTGTGTACCTAGGTCATATCAATTAACACTTGAATATAACCTATAGTAGGCAATTCTTGTGTTCACTCCTCCTCATGAGAATAAAGGCTAATGGGATATCCTGCTTGTCTTCCCCTAGTAGAATTGGGATCAATTAGCCCAAGTTCCTTCTTCAATATCTCTAACTTCAACTTCAAATTAAGTTCTTAGGAAGAGGAGGTAGCTTTGTCCTTGAATTGCTCCTTGAACTATCCTCTCCAAAAATCTGAATGTTTCCACCTTTTCTAGAGTGCCTTTTTACTATCCAACTCCCTGATAGAAATAGAAGGATCATCCTGGATCATTCTCAAATGATCCTCTTGTAGCCCATCAATATACACCCATTCTAATACTTATTCATTATACTTGGCATTTAAAAATAGGAAATCATAGTCATAAGGCTAATGACTATAAGGGATGTTGAATCCATGAATGTGATTTTGGATTAACATGTGTGGATCTCAATCTTTATGTGCAAGTATGAGGAAAGGATAACTCTTACATTTTCCACCTACCTCTCTGAGATGCTTTCTCATTATATATACCATCATAAAAATAGTTATAAATTAACCAAAATACGAGGCCTTATTTTGACTTGATAAGTCCTCTTCAATGCTCTTCCATAATTGGAAGGTGATTTCCTTTTCAACTAGCATATATAGTACAAACCTTGGAAGACATAGGGGCAAACTTATTTCCCAAAATCATGATAATAGTGAAATTTAGGTAAAGGAAATAATCCCCTTTCCCAATTAAGTTCTTCACAATATTATATCTAATTCAAGGCAAGGGCAATCCATGAATGGCTTTCCAAACTTGAGGATAGACATCCTCAGAGATCCTCACCATAAGTTTGGAATAAAAGTAGACATGCATGAATTGGTAATAATCATAGATTCTAATCTTCTCACCATCTATGGTTGGAGTGTATAATTCAATAAGATCCTTATAACACATACCCATGACTACATCCAATAATTAAGACATCATGTATAAATATCTAGAGGGTATGGGACACTTATCTTTATTAATAATCTACTCCCTTAACCGAAGGCTTATTATCTCACCTAGGGCATATGCAATATCATGTGTAGGCATCATGTACAATAGTGGAAACAAATATAAATTAACAAAATAAATGCTAGGAATATTATATAATCTATTGAGAAGAGCCATACCAATGTCAATTCCCATCCTAAATCTATCAATTGGGATTGCTACTTTTTGCTTCTTTCCTCTCCATGTGATGGTCTGGTCTGGGAGTAGCCACAAAGACAATACCTTTTACATCAAGATATCTTCATTAAACTATACCAATATGTGCTTTTCAAAGTAGGCATCATGTATACTCAAAGATAGGTATCTCTATAAATCCACCCCCAAAATGCATGCTACCATTATGTTGTTATTAGAATGATGCAAGAATGCATCCTGTGATATCTTTCCAAAAAAGAATAGGTCCCTTAGGAGGTCAATACATGGCATTAATTCCATCTTAGCTATAGTAACGTTTAATATTTAGTGTTTGAATGCCAATAATTCCATAACAAATAATCTATTTGCTAGTGTCATATCATCTTCCAGTGAAAACATGTCCACTGAATCAATGACATCATATAATACTAAATAATTCTAGTACTTGTCTCCAAAAATTGTGGCATCAAAGATAGTATATATGAATTCTATGGAGTCATTAATTTAATATGGGGATGGTAGATTTATCCCTTAGAATGTCCTAGATGTAGATGTCATTAATGCATACTCTATGCTAATTCTTCTATGTGTTATGTATGCTGGACAAATAACTCAGCTCTAGCTCAGTCATTGTTTTACTCTTAGTACTCTTGGAGTGGTAACTAGGGATATGTAAGTTAGTTTGAATGAAATGACAAATTTTCAATCATGGCATATCACCTATATAGAATCCTGCATTGAATATCAGTTTGTGTGACATAAATGTGCAATGTTCACTTGGCTTTTATTTTCTTGTATAATTCAAACTTGTTAGCTCAGGTTGGTGGGAGTCTATAAAATATTGATATGAAATATTTTTGCTTTTATTTTGGCTAAGTGTGGTGAGACTAGTATTAATCTTAGTAATAAGGCACTTAGGGTCTACATGGGAAAAATGATTTTGGGTCAACATCTACAGACTAATTCTTTGTTTTAGATAAAAATGTTTGTAATAATTTCCCCATAAATTTCATCTGGGAAAAAGTCCTGAGATAATTATCCTAAAGGGTTATTTTGAAGGTCTAAAGGGCATATTTCCCTCAAGGATCTACTTCATAGGGTATAATTCATAGGGAATTTTATCTATAGAAAAAGTCATGAAGGGTCTACTTTGTAAAGGCTAAAGGGCACTTTTGATTTCTCAAAGGGTGATTTCATACAGCTAAGGGTCATTTCAAAAGACCTGAAGGGTATGTGCCTTGGGTTCAAAAGGTAAGTGCGTACTCTGAAAAAGGGTCAAAGGCTTGGGACAAAAATCTTGATGGGTATGTTCATGTCAATGGGTGCATACATAAAGGCTAAAGGGCACTTTTCATAGGACAAAGGGGTCAAAAAGGAAATCTTGAAGGATAAGTCCTATAGGGTAAAGGGCTTGGGATAAAAGTCTTGAAGGGTCATTTAGACAAAACCTAAAGGGTATGTGCCTAGAAAGATCTGGTTGGAAAGGATAAAGTGGTCAATTTTGAAAATGCCAAAGGGATAGTTCAAAGAGTAAGGGACACTTTTAAAAAGGCCAAAGGGCTAGTTCAAAAGTCCTGAAGGGTATGTGGAAAGGATTTGAAGGGTCTATTTCATGGAAAAAATTGCTTTAAGGGTCTACTTCATAGGGGAAATTTTCTCTTTTAAGTGTCTCTTAAACTGAGGAGAGAGATTCTAAAAAATCTTGTACACTAAGGTCATTGAGTTGAGCTACGATTGTTTGATTCTTTTTTGGTACAACTAACCCTTCCTCTACTAAGGCTAACTCTTGGATTAATTCAACTAATAGCTCCTTTGTTATGCCCTTCTGGACTATTTTCCTTGATATAAATGAGTATAGAATAGACACCATTACTTATTTTTGGATGGTTATAGGAGAGGGTGGCATTACAAGCAATGGAAAAACATAGCTAGGGTCAAAGGTATTAAATTACTTCAAAATTTTTTTAGTAGAAAAAATGTCTAATGAAAATAAGACTTCGGTCTCTTTAACATAGATAAAAATCTTGAAGACATATTTATGTTGAACATTGTGTTCATACAATAATCTCAAAAAAGTCTAAGCAAAGACTAGATTAGGAGGACCTTCAAGTTATCAACCAGTAGTGATTTCAAGGTGAAGGCAAGTTATAATGGGAGATACATTCACTCTTGTGCATGATTGAAAGGTATCTCCTAGGGGATACCTTTAATTTATCTATTGATGATCATTTTGACACATATTAGAAACATACTTACCCTCATCTTTCTCCTTTGAAACATATTTTTGTGGATTCCTTTGCCCATTAGATTATATTGGCTGGTGCACATAATTTATGACAATCCGCACTCCCATCTTGAACTTATTGGTTAGAGTGGGATTTTTGCCTTTGTATGTCATGATTTCCTTAGGGAGAAGCCATTAATTCAACACCTTTTCCATAGTATTATCTTGATTCGACAAAACTAGTCTGTGTTTGTCAAAATAAGCATATGATGATGGTAGTGACAAATACCTTTGAAAATATGGTTTGGATATGCATGCGACAATCATTTTTTTATGCATGTGGTGCAAAAAATCATCATGTGTAACCTTATATATGAATAATAAGTGTCAAAGGAGGTTGATGTATGGCATGACCTTGGGCTTGGCCACAACTGAATGTAATCATTATCTCTTAAGCGAATGAGCTCCTCTTTCTCAAGTACCCCTTCTTCATTTTTTGGCTAAGCCTTAGTCCCTTTTGATGATGACATGTGTCATCATGATGCTCCTCAAGAAATAATGGAGTTATTATTTAAAGTAAAGGTGTATCATTGGCCAAGGTAAGTGGGCCCCATTTCTAACAAGAATTCCAAACGTAGTTTGGAGGGATAAATGCATGACCATAGCATTTATTTTACACATCGTGGGAATCACATAGGTTGTTTCATAGATCATAATTTCATCCCACATTTATAAATATTTTCATAGGAAACTGTTTGCCAAGAGTGAGATTTTCAGGCATCAATAGTATCCACTAAGATATTCCTTCATGGGTAACTTAAAGGTATCCCCTAGGAGATACCTTCAATAAATTACAAACCTCAATAACACTGGTCAAGTTCAATCTTGAGGTATCTAATAGGAGATTCCTTTGAGTGGATTGTAATACATTCATGTGTAGCTTGAAGGTATATCCTAAGAGATACCTTGAAGATATTAAAAATACCATCAAGGTAAAGAATTTTTTTAGAGGTACAACAAGGTAATTATTTGGATCTAAAACTATTAACATAATAGGGAAATTTTTTAAACTAAATTGAGGTGGAAAGAGCATGTATGCATGATGACCTAAAATTCAAACTGTCCCAAGTATTAGAAGGCCATTCAAGTTATCAAGTTATCAATTAGTAGTGCTTTCAAGGTGAAGGAAAGTTCTACTGGGAGATCCATTCAATGTCCCTTTGAATATATGATAGCAACCTTTGAGGTGTCCACTAGGAGATTCCTTCAAGGGATTGGAAGTACACTTGTAATACCATCATAGTTAACATGATGGTATCTCCTATGAGATGTCTTATTAAAAAAATTCACTCTTATGTAGGATTGAAATGTATTTCCTATGAGATACCTTGAAAGTACATGTTGATGGGTATTTTGACACATATTAGAAACATAATTCCTTTCATCTTTCTCCTTTGAAACAAATATTTATGGATTCCTTTACCCATTAGATTATATTGGTTGGTACACATAATTTATTTTCGGTTTGGTCATAGCTTATTGTTTAAAGTGAAATTTAATGTATATATTATGAAGATTTAATGTGGATTTTATATTTTAGTTTAGAATTAACATTTTTTGATATACATTTAATCATTTCTTAATGAAAAAAAATCATGAACCGATGCAATATGCAACTTACATTTTACAAAAGATCAATATTTAAATCATTTCAATTGCTTTGTAGATTTTTTTTGAGTGAAAAAGGAATTCCCACACATAAAATGTAGAAGAAGGCCTCACTCCAAGAGAATTTGGATAGAGTAATGTATAAACTACTAAAACTCAAATTGAATCCACATCAACATCTTCCATTTTATGGTGGTGACAAAATTGCTCTTGCTGATTGGTATTTTGAACTGTTTAGTCCACCAAACATCCATGCATATATATACTTGTTTAGCACTACATCAGAAAAATAAACTTCTCTAATTTGAATAATATTTTCCTGTGGTAAGGATGAACTTGGATATTCCCTTCAATTCCAATTGGAATTATGTAATGGAAAAGAGGGAATTATCCATCAAGCTACAACTAATTTAAATAAATTTACACCCAATAAAACAGAATTGAAAAAAAATAAATTTTCTCCTTCTTATGAAACATTTGGGTTTCATTTGAATAGCTATGACAAACTTCAAATGTTTGGGTTGATAGATAGAGATAATTTGACATTAAAATATAAAATATGTTGAAATAAAAACATGAACAAGGGGAAACAATTTATTCTACTTTCCATCATGCAAACATGTGTTTAAGATACCCTACAATCATGAAAAAAAACATTGAAGAAAAAAAGACAAGAAAGGGAAACATATTTGTATGTAGATTTTAAAGAGGCCATACAAGTACTCACACTAGTGGAGAAAAATAAGATCAAACAAAAGGTTGGAACATTTTTGTTGACACAAACTTCTGATCAGAAAAATAATGAATTCTTTACATGGTGTATTTCCTCTATCAATCATGCCTTGAAAATTTCTATAGAGCTCTATGAATTGGGGGCCGTTAATATAAAAATAAGAAATCTAAATGAAATAAGGGTGAATGATATAATTCATTCATTTTTAAAACATAATGAGCTTCTGATGAAAGACGCTTTATTAATTCCTTTTGATCGAAGCAAACCTCAATGTGTTATTGAATCAAAGGAAGTCTTAGAAGATATGATGGATAAAAAAATCATAAGGTTCAAAATTGTAATTGGCTAACACATAATTACATCACAACAAAGAATTCTTTCCGAGGAGGAATATAATTCACTATCATTGAGAAATAAATGTTTTGTTAGAAGGGTAAGATTTTTGAAGACTTATACTCCATTCCATATTATGCACAAAATATGTAACTAATATAATGAATCCAATGAAAAAATTTATAAGGCTTCATTTTTAGAAAGAGTTTGATCTGTACGTGACCTTATCAAATTGAGAGGTTGGAAGAATCTTGAAATAGGGAAAAAATATGAAAGAAATACATGAACAAGATAGACACTTGTTCACATAAATGAACTTTTCAACACAACTCCAAGAGATAAAATACCTTCTTTTTATGGAACAACCCATTTGGGATTGTTTTGATAAGGCATTTGATTTATTTAAATGTGGTACTTTACCTAGTTTAGATAAACAAGATTTAAATCTAATTTGTATAACAATACTTAGAAATATTCAAGGGGTTTCAAACAAATAAAAATAAAAACTAGCAGATTTATTGGAAATAGGGTCTATTTCTTTCCTGAAAATCCCTAGGTACAACAACATGGATACCTAGTGCAAAATGGTGAAGCTAGAAAGTAACATACTATCAAAAATTATAAATTATTTTAGCAACCATGATACGACATTGCCACTAGACAAAATAGTCACACCTGAAGAGGTAATGGAACATTATATAATTTTTTTAAAAAGGTTTGACAATTTATGTGTCTTGAATGAAAGTATTTCAAAAAATAAAAAATGATGGGAAGCATTATCTCAAGATTCATTAAGCATATTGAAAAATTATCTATATAATGATGGTGGTTAGCTTCTTGAGATAGATACAGAAAGATTCAACTGCCATTATGGGCTCCCATGTCTTTGGCCATCCATTTTAGAAGATTTTAGTGAAATGTTCATTCTTGGTGTGTAAATTGATTTGATAATTATTGATCTTTTGAATCTCAATGAAGTTTTTAAGGAAGACCATCTTTTCCTATTTCTTCATGCATTGATTGATAAAGTTATTGTTGGGGCCTTCAATGTAATCATCATCCAAAAACTAGAACATTTGTCTGACATTCAGATCTCTCTCAAGAATCTACATGTTGGTGATTTCCATTACATGAAAGATATGGGTGTCATACTATGGGGTCCAGATAGTAATAGATTTGATTAGACACATATTACAAGTATCAATTTTTGTCAATATTTCATTCATTTTCAGCTATAAGGTTTCAACATCCATTCACAAAAAAATAGATTAGAGGAAGGTTTTTACATCTACAAAGACATACCAACATTTTAAATGATTGGTTCAAACAAAATAGGAAGGCCATTCAAAAATAAACTAGATAACACTTTTTGGGAGAAACTTATCTCTATTTTCAACATTTTGGATGCATTTGACATGCTAGGGGTATATACAGGAGCTATATTGGTGCATGATTATGCAAAATTACAAATAAATTTATCTTGCATTAGAGAAACCGAAGAACAAACAATTTTTAATGTTTAATTTCAAATCTGTTTGATAAATTTAGAGCAATCAATACAAGAACAACTACTTCAATTAGTACTGAGTGCATAACATTTTTAATTTATTTTATAATCATGCTTCATTTTCTAAATATAACATATTAACAAATTTTTGATGTGTATGCTTTATTATTCAAACCTAACAGTTTAGCAATCTTTCAGTGTGTAGCACTAATGGCATTTCATGCAACTGAAGAAATAATAATAATGAAATATTATATCAATGAACTTGACACATTGCAAGTTGAAGAAGGTAAGATAAGATCATGCATATCTTTTCAATTATATCATTTTTTATTTATCAACGATTCATTATATTGATAGAATATTTCTTCATATGTCTGTCTTAATTAAAATAATTCACAATGCAGCTCTAGAACTTTGTGTCTCCAACACAACAACCCATGGCATAGATCTATAGGTTGGTGCCTCCACAAAAATAATAAAAGGTAAAACTCTATAAAAAGACACATTTTTAAAATAAAAATATCAAATCAATTGATGACGAGAATTTTTAGTTACTATATTATATAATACCTTGCAGGGAGTAAAGAACCAAAGTTTCAATGAAAGAGTGCACCCATATAAACTACAAAAAATGGTGAAAAGCCCTTTCAATAAATGTGTAATTATATAATTTCATACAAGTCTAGAATATATTATCTTTATTTATTTAAACACATTAAAATTGAATTTTTCTTCATGGACAAGAGATTATACAAGATAATCAAATGGATTTGGAAGTGTGGGTTCATTTTATTATTGTGTAGACTTGAATGTGGTTGTATTTACCCATTAAAATGTTATTTACATGTTTCATTTACCCATTATTGTTCATGGCCATGGAAGTTATATTTTCTGACTGAGCACAACAACTCATCACTATTCACCTGAAATGTGTTTAATGAATGTTGACTGTAATTCCTGAATGAGTTAATATGAATGATAATATAAGTTGTCAGTTCTTGTCTTTATTCTTTAATATATTTTTGAATGAATCTCTATATCAGGGTATACTTTAAGAAACCCCTCCTTTAGAAAAGGTGTAAAAATTTGGCGAAATGTGTAAAACACCTAACAAAAAAATTATTTTTTGTGGCGAAAAAAATAGTTTACAAAGAAAAAATAATAATCTCCATTGGCGAATCATTCATAGTCTCTCAAAAAATGTGTAAAATCTGGGCGAATTGTGTTATTTTAAAACCACAAAAAAATTATACATTGGTGAACAAAAAATAATAATCATAGTAAAATTTTAATTTTTTGGGCACTGGGAATGGGGTGGGATCGGCTTGTGGCACTTTGCGAGAGATATTTTCATACTATTCTATCACACATACATCCCTTCATGCAGCCTTCATACCTTCTATGATGTCTCCTTGAAATCTTGAAACCCTAAAATATGGCTAAGTTTGAAACCCTGGAATCTGACTAACTCTGAAATATGATAGGATCCACCAAAACCTAGAATTTGCATTATAGCTCCTAGCGGTCCGAAACCCCTCTCAAACACCCTAAAAGTATATAAATAAAATATAACTTAAAGTATAAGAAACTAGATGTCCATTATAAATGTAAACTTATACTTAGATGTTTATTTTATTTGTATATTGTTCGCTTCGGAACAAAAAAGGGTTATTGAATGTCTCATTGCTATTTTCTTCAATTCATATTTATACATATTACAAATGAAAGTGTGTTGCCGAAATGAGCCGACTCCTCTACTTCCCATAACGTGAAACCTGATGAACATTCCACATTAAGCGCTACCTGGTCGGCTGCGTGAAAGGCGAATACTGCTAGGCATAAACTCAAACAAAACATTTGCCTTGGCGATTACAAAGCTAGGCAATCACGAAACCCAACAAAGCTTGGCGACCAGGAAACCATGGAATGGCATAGAAATTGCCAAAAAACACACTGACAAAATGTAAAATTTGCCAAAGTATGAATATTCACCACTAAAATATTCCCTGCTCTATATGTTTCAATATTGAATGGTTTGATAATTTTATCTATATGTTTGCATTCTGCTATCATTGGTTATTTTCCCAACTATTTCAATATGGCAAGTGGTTCTATCATTTGGCATTGTAAGTGGTTGCCACTCTGAGTGGTCTATCAATTCCTACATTATATGTGTATGTATGTTACAAAATTGACATTAGAAATAGTACATCCATGTATAATGAGTATAGTTATAATGTTTTTGAGAATGTATTTATTTTTATGTGTTTATATGAATCTCTATAATATTTAATGAAATGGAAATAAAATGAATCAAATAAAATTCATTATGTTTTTATGTGACAATAAGAAACGCAAATCAAAAGCACATCAACGACCAATCTAGTAACATGTAAAAAAATTTATTAGAAAATTACCATGTTATATTTCTTATAATATAATATTATTAATAAATGATTCATTTATTTTTTAACAAATTGTAGATATTTGAAAGGAGGAGCTAAAATCAATTTCTAAAAACTATTGATTTTGGGTTGGATGACTAATTATTTGTTGTGCACAAAACAAAAGATATGAAAATGCATGATACGGGAAAAAAAGATTATAAAATATAAAATATATCATACTACATTCGAGATCATTCAAAAAAAGTTTTGAAGGTGGCACTGCAATATTTTTTTCACGTTGGCATTTGGTCAATGATAAAGGACAATCATTTGAGGATACTCATTCAAGCCATGGGTTGTACAATTTCAAATTTCATGTTTTTTTGGGAGAAAATATATTCTAATCCATTAAATATAAACATAAATAAATTGGATGAAGTTATTTTAAAAATAACCTTTGGAGATGGTTTTGCAGTTGCCAACATGT
The DNA here is from genome assembly GCA_037957365.1 of Torreya grandis. Taxonomy (NCBI): domain Eukaryota; kingdom Viridiplantae; phylum Streptophyta; class Pinopsida; order Cupressales; family Taxaceae; genus Torreya; species Torreya grandis. Next base: position 1,908,945 of record JARHVA010000275.1, read on the forward strand.
TGTTCATTGATTGTAATTCTCAGAATTGTGTTACAAATAAAAAATTGAAAATGAGTTATGTTACATCAAGTAGATATACTAGAAATGGAAGTCAAAAATATGAAAAGAATTAGAGAATCAAAATGATGTCTATCATCACATTCTTGGGAGAAAGCAAAAAATCCATGCCATGAGCTGTGAACTAATGTTTAGCAAGATGTAACTTTACCATATTATGATTTTTTCAATTTTATTTATTGATTATAAACTATAATTCTAGTAATAAGCATTATCATCAATTTCATACAAATCAATTCTAAATTATCTCAAATATAATTCAATTAATTTCAAATTAATTGATTCTAATTTAGAATTACTTTAATCTAGTTAAGTGCAAGTGGATAATCTATCAATTTATCTTGAAATTGACCACCTTGAACCATTATCATATTGACACTTTCTCATGAAGATCTTCCCTCCAATCTATTCAAAATTATTTGCTCCTAAATGGTTTGAAATAATTCAATTTATTTGGAATATAGAAAACATATTTATGGAGAAAATATTATGAAATCCACTTTAGTGTGTATAATTTAAAATTATTTAAAATAGCCCAAATCAAAATGATCTATGCTAAAATGGTTTGAAACAATCTAATTTATTTGGAATAAACAAAATTTATTTTTGGAGAAAATCTTCTTCACTCCATTTTATAGGTATCAGTCTAAATTATTCATAAAATCATCGATAAACAATCTAAGATCATTGATAAAATGACTAATATAGGGGTTATAAAAGTTCCTTCACTAGCTAGCATGATAATAATTTCCCTATTGACATCACTCCCTTTATCAATTTTGATAAAGGACACCCACACAATGAAATGATGGACTTATTAATGATGATTCAATTTTAGATTAAGGGATTAGATATAAACTCATGCAAGGATATCATTAATCAGTTCTTTATCAAGGCATTGCATGTTTGACTTAATCTGGCCTCCCTCAGCAATAATTTATTTGGCTCCATTTACAAAATGCATTATAGTTCTAAGGGTTTGAAATGGGAAGATTGCAGAATAAGTTTTTATAAACACATTATGGATGGTGATTGAGATAGGTTCAAACCCATATATCCTACAAGGATGTCAAATTAGATGAGTATGTCTGGCACAAGATGGTTAAAGGAGGGTTGACAAATTTCATGGAATGACTGGTAGGACATGATACTAGATTGTCTAAGAAATTTTCCAAAAGATGGAAAGATAGAGAGGTTCATATGCATGGGCTAATAATTCTAATAAATGAGGAGCTTATCAAGGAGATAATAGGCATGGAATGTTCTGGGGTCAAAGATTTTAAGGATAAAAATAGGGAGGAACTCATCAATATTTTCTTCAGCAGGGAGAAGAAAAAACCCAAGGTTACAATCCAGATAGGGTTTGTGAGGACTAACCTATCAAGAAAGTGGCTTGATGTCTGTCTACAGATTATGGGTTACATCACATTAGAGGGAAAACACATATTAATATTTTCTCCTCACTTCTTGCTTAACCACTTTAATGGGCATATTAACAGTCTTTTATTTTTCTTTTTGAAATCCCTATAAGCTATTGTTATGAATTTTAAGTGCAACCCCTTAGTGGATATTATCCACCAAGGGCTTATAATTTAATTGGTCAAGAAAGGGGAACTATTATGGTATAAAATTATCTCAGAGGTGATTAACATCCCCAGTGAGTAGGATGAATTTGACAGGGAAGAGGATTTCTTCATAGAATTTGAACCTGATAAAGAAGGGAAGGATCAGATTGAAAGAGCCAGAGCTAAGTTTTTTTTAGGAGGAATCCAAAGTGAAGTAAAGATGGGGGGATTCCTAAATTTGTGTCTCCCATTTCCAATAGGAGACATAGGGTTATTTATCCTAAGAACAAGGATGAAATTGAACAATCTCTTGACAAGCTTTTCACCAAAATCTTGATTCAAAAATTGCTTTGTAATGAAATAGTGGATGAGGTCGATAATATCAAAGGCATCCTACATCACACGATGAAAAAAATTAAATTCAACAAATAAAACATAGGTTTATATGAGTTCACTTCCCAAGGCACTAACACTTCTCAGAGGAATGAAGAGGGGGATTATAGCAAGGAGCCTGAAAAGGAGGAGGAACCTAAGCTTACCAGTCTGAAGCACAAGAGGCATGGAGAGGAAAAATATTAGTCTATGGGAATTGCACTAGAGGGAAAATGAGAAACAAATCTAAAAAAAGTCCTCAGGTTAAGAAATTGGTAATCTATTCTAAATCTGACTAGTTGGTTCTTTTTTGTTTACTTCTGTTTGATCTATTTTTTGGCTAAATTTTTTTGTATCTTACTAGTGATAGGGGTTTTTTTCCTATCGAGATCTTATTTTATTCCATTTTGTTTATTTTTTGTTCATGCTTATCTTATGGATCTCTATTTTATAGGTTTGGGTCCCTTTTAAACCAATTTAACTTATATATATATATATATATATATATATATATATATATATATATATATATATATATATATATATATATATATATATATATATATATATATATATATATATATATATATATATAGTTACTTATTCAAACTGATCTATACCCAAATGCTTTGAAATATTCCAATTTGTTTTGAATATAACAAATTTATTTTTGAATAAAATTCTCTTCACTCCACTTTAGTGTATATAAGTCCATATTATTTAAAATAGCCCAATTTATTCGAAATGATCTATGGTCAAATGGTTTGAAACACTCCAATTTATTTGGAATATAAGAAATTTATGTTTTGGAGAAAATTTTATCCACTCCACTTTAATGGGTATATATATATATATATATATATATATATATATATATATATATATATATATATATATATATAGTTACTTATTCAAATTGATCTATACCCAAATGCTTTGAAATATTCCAATTTGTTTTGAATATAACAAATTTATTTTTGAATAAATTTTTTTTCACTCCACTTTAGTGTATATAAGTCCAATTTATTCTAAATGATCTATGGTCAAATGGTTTGAAACACTCTAATTTATTTGGAATATAAGAAATTTATTTTTTGGAGAAAATTTTATCCACTCCACTTTAATGGGTATAAGACCTAATTATTTAAAATATTCCAATTCATTAAAAATTATCTATGCCCAAATAGTTTGAAATAGTCCAATTTATTTGAAATATAAGAAAAAAAATTGGAATTTTTCTTCTCCATTCCACTTTAGTAGGTATAAGTCCAAATTATTTGAAATAGTCCTTTTGATTAGGTCATATGACCTTGATCCTCACAAACAGAACTTATGTCAAATGTTCATCACTGATCCTATATCCTCTTTGATGGTCTATAAGACCTCCTACCCTACAATATACTTTCTTGTTTTTTTACACTCAACTCACACAAATCGGCCTAAAATTACCTAGTATTTATACAAGTCACTTGCTCAAATCCTTCTTAGTCTACAAAACACCTTTATCTTCTTAGGTTAGCCATGGAATGGATATTAGGAAATATCATAGACATGGATAAAATGTGCTTTGAGTCCCTTTAAGTTTGATCTTTCTCAAATAGGCATTATCTCTCCTTTAGGTCTTATGGAGGCCTAATCCCATTAGACCTACTTAGCACATGTTATCCTTTGATATTATTGGAGAAAATTTAAATTTTTTACATAGAATAAACACACCATATTCCATCCCAATATACCCTTATAATATTATCTAGGATCCATAACACTTTTTAGTTCAAACCATTACTTGGAGCACAACATTAGTATTATTCATATTAGGCCTATGTATACCCAAAAAGTTTGCCTTAGATTATTGAAGTGCAAAAAAAAATTTAAGGAAAAATTTATAGGTATACACAGTCATGAATAATTGAAATTTAAACCTTTCTCAAGTATACAAACCATTCTCTACAAGTAGCCCACTCAGAACTACCAACTAGTCTCAAAACACATTCATGAAGACTTGAAATTTAATCCATGAAATAATAATTATTATGACCTATGAAACCTTAAATATATTATTTTATATCTCTATATCACTATAAATTATAAATATTTTAAGTTCTAATGACAAATATTGGTCTTATAGACCAATCTTTTGTCTTTAGTACATATAGTTAAGCATGAACTAATCAACCCATTTCGGATTCACTATTTCAATTAATTTTCCTATCTCTCAAACCTTATTAAAATAATGGATATGAAATATATGTTCCAAAAAACATCATAATATTCATTCTATGCTTTAACACAAGCCATAGATCCGCCAACTCATTACTATAACCTGCTTACTTAGATTGATCTGCCAGTTTACCTTCAAAAAAAGTCATGGTGATAATGACCTTAAACACCTATGTAGACACTTTTAGAGACTCTTGATAAATGTGGATCATCCTATGATATTATTAGGTAATTATTATATATAAATATATCATGGTCAAGTGACAATATTGGTCTTGAAAACCAATCTTATAACCTTATACCTTAATTGTCTCATCTACACAAGAGAAGTCAGCTTATGAGAAACAATTTCATCATATCTACTAAACTCAAAAACATATATCTAACATGAAAATGTATTAAAGGAATTAAAAAAAATTCCATGCACTTGGATTCATCCCTAGTCCATGACAACACTTCCCTAATTAACTTTCACTTTTGCCTGGTTTTCTCACTATCTACACCATTAAGCCTTTTAGTGATAAGTTAACTTGTATGATTAGTTTAGCACACTTGAGGTCTATAACTTGATAAAAAATACCATGGAAAACTAATAAAATTTTAAATTTTTAACCTCTATCCATTTAAAAACTTTGACTTGGTCAACTCTGACTGCTACAACAAATCTCTAGGAAACAAGATATTTCTTGAAGGGTCCACTCACTCCCCTGGCAAACCAATCACACCTAGGGGTATCTGAGAGAGTTAAATATAACCTAAAATAACTTATATATATTTATCAATCAACCTCTCACATTCTCAAATACTGATTTACATCCTTCATAGGCCTTGACAACACTTCATGGTACCTCATTGGGTCAAGTAAGGTCTAGAACTAGTCTAGTTGCATGCTAGGTATGTAGGTCTTACCCATGTATGTTGACTTTGAAAAACACCTGAGTGATATAATGACTCATATACATATTCAAAAAACCCTATAATACCTCTTATGTCTTTGTGCATCCATCTCACTAGGCCACCATGCTCATACCTTCACACAAGGTTCTTTCATGTTATGACTAATGTCATGACTAGGCTTCTCAATCACTTAAATCTTGACAACTGGACAACTGACCTTGAAACACTCCTTCATGCTTATACACCTTGCTCACATTAATTTCATGATCCTTAGATAGTATCATATATCTGTACATACCTCTTCATGCTTGTCATGCACATGCTCATGATATGACGATGCTTGTTATGACTAAGCTTCTCAAGACACCTTGTTCTCAAAGATTAGTGCTCAAACATGCTTACCTTGACATTGACCTAAAAATTGAAATCAATCCTTAGAGGAATCATTAGGTTACTTTAAAATTATCACTCAATATGAAAACATTAGGTTTCCTTCAAATTCTCTCATGTCATATGGTTCATATCTCACAAACCACTCACCATGCATCTTCACAAGATACATCTTGACGTCAAAATAAATAAAATACTTATCAAAACTGTAAATTCTTGGTTTTTTATGAATCATGCAATAAAAACCTTGTGGAACCTTGGGTGTGTGTTTAGTAGTACTAGTTATGCAAGAGACTACATATGATATCTAGTTAAATTTTATCCTTGATGTAATAAGACGTAGGCCCATAGGAATAGAACAATTGAACACTATGAATAACAAGTCTAATTATGCTAGTTTGGAGGCATCTAAGTTTTTGAGCTTTGAATTTAAAAAAAAAATATTATTGGGGATCGCCAATCTACTATTCTTGCTCTGAAATTTCCCTAAAATTGAGATCGACTTGGTCATATTGCTTCTTCTTTTTCTAGGTAATAAACTTAAATTTATTCATTGATACCTAGATACAAGTATGATGATTTAATGTAAATCACCCTATGTTCTACTCTCAGCCAAATAATCTTACAAGAGGCATCAATGTATAACGAGTAGTTCTAGATTTGCACTGTTAGTATTTATATTTAATTTATACAAGAAAAGTGAATCAATGTATATGTAAATATTCAACCTATCATATAAGGAGAGGTCACCACATGTAGAAGTATATACCCCTTTTTTTGGGTAATTCCTTTATTGAAATGATTTAGTGATATGCTTGGTGAATTTTTAAAAAAAGATTATAAAATCCTCTAGCATATTAAATTTTGAGAGAGATTGATTATATAGCAGGGACTATTTATAGGAATGACATAAATTAAAAAAAAATTAATTAAAGGAAAATTTTAGAAGACTAAAATTTTGATTTTACATTGAATGAGTGGAATTACTCTATTTATATTTGAACCCAAACATTAGCTAAATCTGTGTGAAATAATAAACTACGAATTCTAGGATATGTAGAATTAAATCAAGGAACTTAAAAATTCAGTATTTATAGACTTATTTAAAACAAATTCAACCTTTTCAAAATCTAAATGATTAAATAACCTCTCAAAAATATTTACTAAAAATATTTCATAACTGTAGGTGTTATGATTATTTATTATATCAAGAATCCACCAAATGTTTTAATGAGGTAGGGGAAGGATGGAAAAATCTAATGAAGACTTCATTATGATATATAGGTTGTTTATTATATATTACTTTTGAATTAAAAACATGGGATGTGAATGTAACATTAAGCTAAGTTATGGAATGATTAATAAAAAATATAATTGTGTGTGTGTGTGTGTAACAGTGTATTCTTATGGATATAATTCTATGGGTGCATTATGAATTATGTTAAATAATTACATATAATTAATTTATCAAGTGTGTGCATTCAAACTTTTAAAATTTATAGCAAACACTAGTTTGGATTATCCTATGTTTCATGTGTGTTGAGTCTTGTTTTGTTATATCTACATTTGGGTTTAAGTATGCAACATAAGTACATATTGAAAATAGTTGTGTTAGATCATATACCTAAGCTTGTAGCTATAAGTTTGATTTTATCTAGTCATCAGGTGTTCGAGGGACCAAAACTATAACTATATTAAAATAATCTTTTAGAAAATAGAACGAGATATTTAAATCAATTTTATAATAATTTTATGGGTTCTCTATTTTAAAGGAAATGATTGATTTACTATTAGTTATATGTATTTAATATTTAATACTTGTGTGTGGTACATATTATGAGAGTGTTAATATGTGTAAATATTTGATTATATTTAGCATATAGTGTTGCATCGTGATGCATGCTTATAAGTTATGTTTCCTTAAATTTTAGTATGCAGTTTAAAATTAGGATATACTTGGGTGGTATAATCTTGTACTTACTTGATTTTTATTATGTATGTAGGTCATTTGATTCTTAAAATCATAATTTTAGTTATGAGTATTTATATAGTTGTGAACTATGATAATATGGGATATCATAGAATAATACAATATAAATATATGTTACACCTAGATGGTACATATTGTAATTATTATGTCTAAACTTACACCTACATTTGACTAATTAAATGTATGAGTGTTAGTTATTACTATGAATAGTATGTTTTGTGATAGTTATTTGAACTTTATGTATGTGTAAATATAACTTCTAAGAGTTTAACGAATTCTATGATAATATATTATTGTGTTCTATGGGAACTGTGACTTGTTTCATTATATCTAGTTGAATATAAGCTTATGTTTTCATGTATTTAAGATTACTTTATATGATTAATTATGAAAAATTAGTATTTATGTTTTAGAATACTAGACTATGGTAATATGGATTATTATAGGGTGTAGTATGTTTGAAAACTAATCATGATAGTAAAAATTTGTCGTTACATATATATTTTTTCGAGTGGTATAAACTGTAGTCATTATTTCTATTATGGGATAGAAAATAATGTAAGATTTATTCATACATTTGATGTAATAAATGTATGATTTGGTTACTCCTATGTTTAGCATGTTATATGATGTGATTGATAGTAGGATGTAATAGAATAAATCTATTGATTGAATTGTATTTGACCAATTTATATTATTGATACAAAGTAAAGAGTGAAATGAACTTCACTAGCTTACTAGCATCATAATTCCAAATAAAGGCAATCTAATTAAGTGGTGTGTATGAATTTGATTGATCTATATAACATTATTATTTATTATTTGTAAAACTTTGATCCAAATTATGTTTAGTGATACATTATCATTTCATGATTATGATTCACATTTTTATACAATAAATTATAATAGAATAGTTTTTTATGATACACTGCATGTTTAGTTTTGAGAATCATACATCACACAGGTACTTGTTTATCTCTCTCGATTCTTGTGCCATCACTATCTACTCATTTGTGAAGAGAGGGTCATTTCCTAATGGGATTAGCTTAGGGGATTGTTGGTCCTTGGTTGGTGTGAAAAAGCACTCGAATTATATGTATCTTATATTTACATTGTATTATACTTGAGATGATACTTGAGATTACTTAAAATACTGGAGAGTATAGGAAACTCATGCTCTAGGGAGACATGTATCTTATATGTACATTGTATTATATTGTACTTATTATTGATTATTTTCATGAAGAGTTGTAATAATTTATTATTGTACATTGATAATGGTGGTTGTAGACTTGTATAAGTTATGGCTGAATTAATATAATGATTTTATATATTTATATTATAATGTGGTCTCATGATATTAGAAATCACTGATATATGATGTAATATATTTTGTTTTCTATTATCATGCTCTAATTATTTCATATGATCTCTGTTTATATTATCATGGTGTAATCTATTTTTGGTATATGTGATTGATAAAAAAAATTCACATATTGTTAGTTTGACCCCATTGGGGTTGTTATAATGTGCACATAACCAAATTTAAATTATATTATTAAAAATGATTATAATCTATTAAAAAATTATATGGATGATCTATATTTATTATTTTTCCAAAATATTATTATATAAACATGAACTTAATAAAATATGAATCAGTTAGATATACTTACCTAATACATAATCCAAATATAACTACTACATACATAACACTACCTAAACATAATGGGTCATTTGATCATGACCCATATCATAAAAGGATTGGATAATGTCATTTTACAATATTAACATATACAATAATCATGGTTATAAAAAATTTAAAAATACATTAATTGGATTCTTACACTAACAATAAAATTTAACCACAATATTACTTTTCAAATATCAATCAAGTATGTTAAACTTTGAAAGTCCTTAGATATTACATTTTAGTAATGATGAGAGTCCTTACCACTTTTCTTGCCCTTAATGATATAAATATCCATGGATTTATTAATGAAAACATGAATTTAATAAATTGTGTTAAATTCATTAAAATATTATTATGATTGAATAAATTATTTTAAATTTTTGGAAACTTTATAATATATTAAAATATACATGTGATGGATAGTTTAATATATATTTAAATATCTATAATAATTTAGAAGAAGAATGAATTCATATAGATTCTATTTAATTATATAAAAAATTAATCAATAAAAATAAAATATAATGATAAAAATTTCTATGAAACTTATAATATTTTTGAGACATTATCTAAATTAATCGATTAAATTAAGAAGGTTATAATAATCACAAACTCTCTATCAATTATTGTAGAACTAGATAATTTTAGTAAAATATTTGTATGTCAAATAAATTCCTATCAAATTAACATTGATCCTTTAGAGTCACAAAAATTATAAATCTCATGTAATGAAAATATGACATTGGCACTCTTATATTTATTAAAAATAAAAAATATAAGGTAGAAAATAATTTAATTAATAATATTAGAGTTAGTTTAATAGACAACATGACATCTTATCACAACAAGGAACATTATCAATATTAAGAATTAAATCTTACTGAAAGAGATGGTACTTAATATAAGGAAATAAAATTTTAAGAAATAGAAATGACAAACAAAGCTTCAATCACTAGATTGCGGTTGGCAACATAGAAAGACAATTCATATTCAAGCAAAAAAACCACTACAAGGATCATCTAATCAAATGAAGAAGAATAGGAATGATTAAAATTTTGATAAGGATATTTTTAAAATTATTTCTTTTTATCAATTATGGTGCCATGTACTTAGTATTCAAATTTGATAAATTTTAATGATTGTTGTGGGAGATGTTAACTTTAAATGGCAGACCATTTTACTAGAACTATCTATTGAAATATAGTATTAGTTCATATCTTAATAATATTTAATCCATATAAACCTTCTATTGGATATATAAATTATTATTTTTTATATAAATTTTGATTGACCAAAAGTATTAAAATATATATTTTATAAGACATGTATTTTAAATCTTACCTGAATCTTATAGTGACTTGGAGAGATTTAAAGGGCTTTAACGACTTCAAATTTGATCCATGCACACAAGATCATTTTCTACAAATTTTTAAAAAGTGTAATATGAATAAATTGATTTTAACCAATTTATAACAAAAATTTCTAGTTACGATTGATCAAGCTAAATAAACATCTAAAAAATATAGAAATAATTACATTTTATTAGGCATTTTAATAAATTTCATATCTTAGATAGACAAATTTAGAAACCCCTAAGAAAAAAATGATTATTTTATATGTTTGCATTACACATCAACTAGATTTTTTAGTTTGAGTCTTTGTTATCCGCCTTCAGATAATCTATGAATTCAAATTTTGGTGGCTTACTTTGCAAATGAAATTGCTCAACTAAGAAATTTTACCTCTATAATGCTTATCAATTAAAAAATATTTTAAACAGGTGGCAAGATGTATGTAAATACATGGGTCGTTGATATTCCCAACATGCATAATTCACCACCAATATTACATTATTATTGGCATTTGAAAAATTACCATGATCTCACCTTAACCTTGTTAGCCATGCATCCAATCAATGAAATGAGTTGAATATTATATTAATTTATGATATTAAGCAGAGGATGCTTGGTAGCAACTCACTTAATGGTATTATTTAATCTACCCAAAAAGGCTTGAATTTTTTTCCCACAACCTTCATTAAACCCATATTCAATCATATCTAGACATTTTCACCCTATAGATTTATGGTGGATGAGCTCTATGTTTTGACACCCAGATTTTTATTTTTATAATGGTGAATCCGTAAAAATTAAATTGTTATCTAAACATACTTATTTCATTGCCAACTTGACTGCTTTAAATTATCCTCCATTGATGGACTCTACACCACATGTCACAAAATTGGTGCCAATTATTTCCTGATTGCATGACCATCGGATAGTCAAGATTTTCACATTTTTTTTAAAGCTAAGATGACCTATTTTTATTTACACCATTCATTAACCAATTTTTCTTTATACTATTCATAATGTTTATAAATAGAGATTTGTTCCTCATTTCACTGGAATAGCCAAATCCTTTTTGGTCAAATCGATAGAACTTTAGTTTTTCTAGATTTTACATTAAATGGGATATTTGAAGAGTTTCTGATCTTCTAAAATGGTGCATTGCATATTTTTGTAGACACATAAGGATCATTGTTGATCTCAAAAATTAAATAAAAAATGAAGTTATTGTGTTTTTAATTTACAATATCAATATACATTCGATATATTATTTATTTTGCATATGCAAGAGTTAATAAAAATGCATATCAAAGTAAGTATTAGAATCACATTTCATAATGCATTAAGTAAAGTATGTAAAATGTCATTGTAAAATATATTCTACTTTAGCTACTCTTTTTTATTTTATTGTCTTTGTTTTCAATAAAAAAGTTTTAGTTGTTAATAGGAAGAATAATTTATTTTCATGATGTTGTCCAAAATCCTGACTGTGTATATAATTTTTTTCTCAATGAACGTTTTATTCGTAGCTACTGTCTAACACATTTTCTACTTATGAAAATTTGCTACAATCAAGTAATAAATATGACTCTTGAAATAATTAAAGGGCCAGTTGAACCAAAAAACATAGAGGGAGAAGAATATACACAATTGGTTATTATTTATGATATTAGGTAGTATGCATGGGAATGTAATGAAATAGGTGTAATATAATGTGGTCAAAGAATACTTGAAAAATAACTGTTAATATATAAATTGTAAAGAAAATGAAATATTAGAAAGAAAAAAAATCATCCCTATATATATGGTCAATGATTGGATTAGGTAAAAAAAATATTTTAAAAATTTCTAGGATAAATATATATAGAAGAAAGGAAAAAGAAATATTGTATTTAGATTATTTTAAGAAAAAAAAATCCCAAAAATAAATATAGAAGAAATAAAAATTATGAAAATTTGGTATAAAAAATAATAGCCAATGAAAAAATTACAACAACCAAATGCGTTATTGATACTTAGAGACAAAAGCGATGCACACAAAGATCCAAAAGTAAGTGATTGATCGAAAAAATGCACATTAGAAATGTAAACCAAACCTTGGAAGATTGGAATATATTCATGTTAAGAACAACATCATTCATACCTCTAGAAAAATAGGAAGATTTGAAAAGCTCTACACATTTGTATGCAACAAATATACTGGCAATTATGCATAATACACAAATGTTGAAATCACTAAATATGCCAATTAATTTATGTAGATCCAAACAAAGTAGACAAAAAAAAAAATCTAACCACAATGGCATTCAACTTGAGTCAATTGTACTTCTATGTAAAGAACAACAAGATATGTTAACATCCAATCTATGAGTGAAAGCAAGATTAGTTAATGGAGCTATTGGGGGAATTATCAACATCATCTACTACTTAGATTCAAAGCTGCCCTTCCTACCCATATATGTATTTGTTGCATTCAAAAAATACTCTGCCCTGCTCCTTGCTCCCCATCCACCCTCTCTCTCCTATGGGACGCAAATAATCTTACACATCTATTGATTGCTTCTATTACACGAGGTAACCGTCATCAGATCCATGTAAAAATAGCATGGGCTCTAACCATACATAAAGTACAAGGAATGACACTCAATAAAGTAATAATTGACATTGGAGACATTGATCATTAAGGTTTCACATGTAAAGCTTTGAAAATCAAAGGAAAAATTATTAACAGAATTACTTCTTCCACAACATTCACAAGAACTCTAGCTTTGTAACTATTGTTATATACAATTAAAAAAAAAAACTTTATAACTATTATTATATACAATATATTTTGTAGCTTCGACACTCTCAACATTAATATATATTATATAATATAATATAATATTAAAATATATATTATATAATTTGATATTTATATAAATTATATAAAATATATCATATTCATATAGATTAGAAAATAAATATTTAATATATAGAAATATTATAATAAATATTATATAATAAGAAGAGTTATAAAAAAATTC